>JABUIW010000124.1:6205286-6361373 GCA_013363375.1 Menidia beryllina | reverse complement strand
CAACAACAACAACTCTTCCTCCTGGGGGAGCTGCTTCCCCCTACTAACAACAACTGAGCCCTCTTCTAACAGGATTAATGTGTTCACTTCTAAACATGAACAGCAGACATGTAGGAGCATCTCCTAAGACCCCCCCCCCCCCCCACCCCCACCTCCCCTTTGCGCGGGCTCACCTGTCTGATGTTCTGTCCCACGTACTCGATGACCATTTCATCTGCGGCTATCGGCTCCAGGGCGAACAGGCCCCACTCGTGGATGTGCGATTTGCAGAACCTGATCTTCTTCTTGCGGAACTGAGGGAGACGGAGGCATGACGTTAAGCTCCGTCCGTCACCGCGGCCGGCTTTCCCGTCGCCCGGCTCCGTCACATTGTTTGGTTGTTGTGGTTTCCTTACCTTCAGCTGGTTGAACTTCAGCAGGTCGCTGTCGCAGGCGAAGGAGGACAGCAGGCGCCGCTGCTCCGAGCGCCGCTCCGAGCCCGCCCGCGTGGAGGCATGCACCTGCGCCGGAATGCTCATACCCTGCAGAGTCAGAGCACAGGTCAGCACGGGTCAGCACGGGTCAGCGTACTAAGCGGGGCCCACGCGGGCGGCGCGGCCGGTCGGGCCCACCTGAGTGTCCATCGGCGGCTCCTCGTACTGCAGCCGCGTGCTCTGCAGGTACTTGATCTTGTCCTTCTTGTCGATTTTGTAGTATCCTTCGCTCCGTGCGCAGCCGGTCATGTGATCCCTCATGCCGTCGTCTCTCCTCTTCTTTTTGACTCCGGGGATGTGGGTAGGTGCGGAAGGGGGTCAAGGAAGAAATGCAAAACATCTGCCGCTCAAAACTGAATTCTCTAACCAAAAAAAAGAAATAAACAAACCGGCCTCTTTTTTACCACCAGAGGGCGCTTTTCTGTGGCAGGTGTTCTTTAACAGAATAATCATTTCAAAGTTAAGGTTAAAATTGACCGGTCGCAGTTTTTTTCCTGCCCGGTGGAGCACTTTTAGAACTTCCTTTGACAGAAATAAAGACATAAAGGCTCAGTAGTGGACGCTGAGCATCAAAGGATATGAGGATGGTTGACCCAGAGTGTGTCGTTGAGCCAGTCGTTGCCGTTGTCCTGCTGGAGCATCTTGTCGTACGTGATCTGCAGGAGCCGGATATCCTCCTCGTCGATACCCTCGTTCCAGATGTCGTACAGGATGGTCATCTCCTCGAAGTCGGAGCGGGGGGAGAAGTAGGCCTGGGGCGAGGTGGCGACGGGGGAAAGGCTGCCCAGCAGCATCTCCTCCCAGCCGCGCCGCGTCCTGCGGGCCGGCTTCATAGCCGCCGCCGGCTCCTTTTTGTAGGACGGGAAGCTGCGATCGGGCGGCAGCGCGGTCTGAGGCTCCGCCTCTGCTTCCCGGAAGTCCAGGCCGGGGTGTTGGGGAGACTTGGCGGCCGGCGTCTGCGTGGACAGGTCTCCCGGGTGTGCTTCGTGAGGAGGAGCCGCCGACTCAGAGGAGAGCTCTGAGGACTCGTCGGTGGCAGAGACAGCCAGCGTCTTTTTGCCTTTGGGCCGTGCAGCCTTTTTCTTTGAAGGAGTGCTGTCTGACGGCACGGGGATATCTATAGAGAGACCAGCGGGCAGATCTTCAGCGAGGCTGGCTGGGAGCTCAGCGCTGGCTGACAGGGTCTGGTTAGGCGGGGCGTGGATGGGGGGCTCCTTAAAAACTGGTCTGTCATCCAAGCTCTCAGAGGAGATTTTCCTATTAAATGTCAGTGCTGTGGGGTCAGGGAAGACAGGGGTGAATGTTAAGTCTCTCCCCGGAGTCCGAGGGACTCCGGCGCTAAGCACGGGGGACTGTGCGGGATAGGAGAAGGGGCTGCCGGGGATGTGGGGGGAGCTAAGCAGCAGACTACTACCTGTCAGGGGGGCATCACTACCGGGGGTGATGGGCATGGTGTCGGTGCTCTGGGATTTGAGACTCCGGGCACGCTCCAGCAGGTCCCTGCCCGGCGTGCGCGGGATATCCTCGTCCGTAGGGAGCCGGGGCCGCTGAGGGAAGTCGGGGAGGGGACCTGGGGGTGGGTGGAGGAGCGAGCGACCTTCTACTGTGGGGTGAGGAGGGAGAGGGAGGTGCATTAAAGAGGTTTTGGGGGCCGACGCGTTCGGATCTGGGAGGGACGGAGCGAGTCGACCAGGGGTGCAGGGCGCTTCCTCGGGTTCTGCTTTACCTTTGGCTTTGGCCTCCTGGTCACTGTCTGGCAGGGAGCCAGTGGGAGTGGGCGGGCGGAGGCTTGCTACAGGCTCCAGAGGTTCAGACTTCACAGCAGTGACCTTACCGTCCACTCGGATGTCTCGCTCTATGACTGAAAGACAAGAGACAGCGTTTGTTTACTGTGGCCCCTGCCTGGGACTTTCCTCGTGCTGGAGGGTGGAACCAGGTGGGGGCACTCACCTGGGGCACCTCTGGGTGACGGAGGCTTGGGGTCTTCTGTGGGCTCTGCCTTTGGACTGGGGGGTCTTCGTTTGGGTTTGCCGCTTGGCTCCGCTCTCTCCCCGACCTCCTCCTTAAGCTCCCTGACCGGTCCTGTGGGAGGACTCGATGGCTTGGTGTCCGCGCGGTCGACCTCCTCTTCGGACGACGAGGACGAGGAAGACGAAGAAGAGGAGGAGGAGGTTTCGGCCTTCTTGCCATCCTCTACACCTCCCACCGTCTCCCGGTCGTCCTCGTCTTCAGAGCTTAGCTCGTATTCGGAGAAATCCGAATCCGAGCTCTCGGCCGACGAGTCGGAGCTCCCTGCTGAGGACTCTGAGCTGGCCTTAGAGGAAGCTGAACTTTCAGCCTCTGCCGAGAAAAAAAAAAAAGGAAAAAAAAGGATTAACGACGGCAAACACAAAAGGAAGCAGCCGGATGCCTCTGTCAGACGTATCAAGTACCGTCGTCCGATGAATCGGAGGACGCACTGCCACTGGACGTGTCTCCCTCATCTTCATCATCCCCGTCCTCGTTGCCGCTCTCCTATATAGGTGGTCAGACAGATGGTGAAGTTTGAAAAGAGAAACATCTGGACACAGCAGCGGCCGGACTGACCCGGCGGGATTACCTTGCCGCCCGACAGCCTCTCGGTCGCCTTCGCTTCGTTGGTCTCCTCTTCCTCCCTGTCGGACAGTGACGACTCCTCCTTCCCCGATGTGTCCACCTCCTCCTCCCCCTCACTGTCCAGCTCAAGTGGCCGAGCGTGCCGTCGCTTTGACGACAGGCCGTCGGCATCCATTTTGGAATCGTCCGAGGGGAGCTCAGTCGGGTCTCGGTCCCGATCTGATGGGATTACACCACCAAAGGAAACAGAGGAGAGCAGCTTCAGAGGGAAGGACTTGTGGGGAACACTAAAGTGAGGATCTCGGCAGAGGGTTACCTTCATCCTCCAGCTCATCGTCCACCGGGGTGGAAGGCCTGGCCCGTTTGTTGTCGCCTGCCACTGCAGACTCAGGCGGATCTTTCCTTTTCACCTGAGCACAACATCCAGCTGTTCAGAAACCACCCGGGACAGACCCCCCCCCCCAACCACGCAGGCTTCAAGTCTTACCTTGAAGGAGGGTAAGCGGATAGCTCCCCGCAAACCGATTCCGAGACCCATTCCCTCATAGCCAAGCCCTTCGACTTTGTTCCAGTTCTCCAGCAAACTGGAGCCGATCATCTCTTTGGGTTTGGGTCTTTCTTCTTCTTTGCCCTCAGCACCCTTCACCGGAGTCAGTGACACCTGGCAGACAGAACGCAGAAAACATTGATTTCCTACTAGTTCAATTCCAACACGAATATCTTTTTTTTTTCTTTGATAACTTCCTGAAAATGCTGAAAAACGTCCATCCCATCGGATGTTTGGCGTTACCGAACAAAACCAGCATAAAACAATAACTTATCCCTTAGTGTTGATAGATGACCGGCAGGTCATTGATTAAAGAAATCATACAAGACCACATTTCAGGACTATTTGCATTAATAGGAACGGTGAGACGAGCGTCCCAGCCGATGATTCCACTGCTGCGCCGCTCACGATGACAGGCACCGCACTATTAATCAAAACTCTCAGCTCCGCATGCAAGTTGGACCACAGACAGGCAAATCAGCTCCAACAACCCCGACAGGTCATCAGCTAAGAGCCTGAGGTTACCCGCTCCTGATGAGCACCACCGATGGGCGGCCTCACGCAAACACACACACAAACAAAAACGCCTCAATGCACTACATATTCAGTCTGGACATTTCTTCCTTCCTCTGCTTCTCACACCAGATTCGTAGAAAGAGTTACTGACCTTTGCGGAATGTTCTTTCTTCTCCCACCATTCATCGAAAGCCCTGAAAGCCACCACCTCCACCATTTTGCGGTTGAGGTCCCTCTTCATGATGGCCTTCAGCTCCTTGACGATGACCAGCAGCACACCATCAACAGTGGCCTTATGGGGATCCTCTTTCTTAGTGTCATACCCAGGGGGGGGGACGGTGGGGTTGAACTTTGGTACGCTGGGATTCTGCCACTGCTGTCCCGGTGCTCCCGTACTGTTGGTGGGCGTGGCGCCAAGAGAAAGAGGCGCGTACGCCCCCCCGTATGCGCCGCCGTCCATGAAATGGTAGGGGTAGGGCCCTCGGGTCTGGGCCATGCGACTCAGCATCTGCTGCTGCATCTGGAAGGACATGGGGACGGTGCTCCACTGCTCCCACCGCAAGCAGTTCATCAGCTCCATCTGCATCAGCGACATCATGCCCGGAGGGTAGGGGCCCATGGGGGCCAGCATGTGGGGGTGCACCCCGGGGTGAGCGGCCATGTGGGCCGGGTGCCCCGGCACGGCAGAGTGAGGGGCCAGGTGGTGATGTGGGATGGGGAAGCCGGCCTGGTGCTGCAGGGGGTGGTACCCGGGAGCGTGGATGGCCATACTGTGCATCGGGGACAGAGCCGAGTTGACCACGATGCCCTTGCCGCAGTCTCCGCTGGTTATAGAAGCTCCGGGCATCTCGTCCTCGGAGATTTCCATGTCTTCTCCCGAAGACTGAGGAGCCTGAGCCAAAAGAAGCACAACCTGTCACGATCAGGGCACAATCTCTGGAATCATTGGTCGTTCATATATTCGCGCTCGTTCAGCTCGTTCCAGCCTGTGCTGAGGCACCGACAGCCGTCAGCAGGAGAAACAGACCCCAGATCTGATCCAAATCCCAAGTTTTGTGTTAACACAGCCAAACACAATTGTGCTGCCTCTTTGCTCAAAACTGTTTCCAAACAGAGCCGTTTGTTCAGCCGTCTCAACTGCATGAGCAGCATTGTGACATCGAACCAAGACTTCTCTTCTGTTACAGAAATATGACTAAATGATCTCTGTCATCTGCTGTAGAAGCGAAACAGAGTCAAGTCAGCACGGGAGCGGCGTCCTCACCCAAGTGACCTGTTTGCACTGTTTGCTTTGTGATAACTGAGAGCTCAGAGAGGCAGTCCTGCCCGTTGGGCTCAGCCAAAACCAGGAAGTGCGTTTCTGAATGAACCAAGCTTGGTTTTCCTCCATGTGAGGCATGTGTGCAGCGAGTGCTGGAAGCAGAAACGGTATGCTTGGACTCCCCCAACAAAATAATTCATATTGTTTCTCCGTTTAAAGCACGAAGGAAGCTGCAGAAATACTAGATCACCACCTGGTAGCGTTCTCACAGACGATGAGCTTCTCATGAATGTGAAGGCCTTTTTAATGAGTGCAGGTTCGCTCGTTCATAACTTATCTGAATTCTTCCCAGAATTTTAAAAATGATTTATAAAAAAGTGTATGTAGATAAATCAGACAAATACATGTTCGTGTCGCTCCTTGTTAACAGTTTGCTGTCACTTGAGTGAAAGATGAGCGACTTCAACGACACCTTTTGGCACGAGATACAACTTGCGGCAAAACCAGTTTCCTTTAGCAAGGAAGAAAGAGAAAAAACGATGAAACCCGAGGTTTACTACATCCATCTCACACTGAAACTATACCTGACTTCCTGTGTCCCCTATGTAACTGTCAGCTGCAGACAGACCTCGCTTCCCCGCTACTATAAACCAGTCGGGACTTTCAAAGCGCAGCTGCTCCTGGCAGCCTCCTCTGCCTGCGCGCGCTTAAACGGTCCTGAGCCTTACCGTCTCAGGGGGCGTCTGGCCTCCAAACGCTCCGTCTTTGAGGTCACTGTTGCTGGTCTTCTCGGGGGCCGGGGAGCCGGCTCTCTTGAGCAGCGAGGCCGTTCCGGGGACCGGCTCCTCGTCGTCGGAGTCGGGCAGCGGCGTCGGGCTGATGTCCTCCAAGCCGGTGCTCCCGGGCCGGGAGTTCAGCTGCCCCCCCTGAGAGCCGCCAATGTAGGGCGGGATCGGGGACAGCTGAGAGGACGAGGAGGAGATGGGGCTCCCCTCCATATGCACCTCGTTGTCCGAGTCCCGCTCCTCCAGGAAGGGCAGCAGCTTTGTCCTTTTTTCCTTGAGGAGCATTTCGATGCGCGAGTCCAGGCTGTTGCGCTCGGGGTCCAGCGCCGGCGAGCCGGGGGAGGGGCAGCCCTCCGGCGTCTGGGGCGGCGGGGTGCTCGGGTGGGGAAGGGGTTCCGGCGGCTGCTCCGGGATCGGGGGGGTTTCGGGCCGCTCGGGCAAAAAGTCGGTGGCGGCCGCCGGCGGGGGCTGCGGCGGCCGGAGGTACTCGCCCTCCCGTTGGGCCGGGTGATGGAACGCCGGCTCTGACGGGGGGAACGGCGGCTGGTAGGGGGAGAAGGCCGACTTGAAGTTGGGCGTGGCGGGCAGAGGGGCGGTGTAGTTGAAGGAGGGTGTGGAAGGCGGGGGCTCGGGCGGGGTGAGCTGGTGCTGCTTGAAGGGGGCCTGCTCAGACGGCGTACCGCGGTACATCTTGCTGCGGTACTGGGGCCGCTCCGGCCGGCGGTTGTACGCGTCCTGGAACTTGCTCTCGTGTCGGCGGGACTTGTAGCCCCCGGAGCTGTCGGGACGGCTGGACTGATACGCGGGGGTGGACTGCCGGCTGGAGAAGTTGGAGTCCTGAGAGAAGGGCGTGCCGGGCTGGCGCGGCGTGTGCGGGGTGCCCTGGGACTGGGGGGTGTCCTGCCTCAGGCT
This sequence comes from Menidia beryllina, assembly GCA_013363375.1. Lineage (NCBI taxonomy): Eukaryota > Metazoa > Chordata > Actinopteri > Atheriniformes > Atherinopsidae > Menidia > Menidia beryllina. The sequence continues at coordinate 6,354,284 of JABUIW010000124.1, read as the reverse complement.
GGAGTAGCCCGTCTCCAGGCTCAGCGGGGTGGTGGACGTGCTGGGCGGCAGCGCTCCACCCACAGCCGACAGGCTGCTCTCCGACAACCTGCGGATGGGCTCGCAGGCCTAAGGGGGGGCAAACGGGACGGAGGATCAGCCGAGACGTCACAAAGAGGCATTCATACCAATCAGAGAAGAACGAAAAAATGAAAAGAATGACTTCCGTTTTTTAAAATAGAGGCTACAATAACATCTAAAACAGATTTCCTCAGTTGCTTAAAGCGCCATTTAAATAAAAACAACAACAGGTGGATAAGAATATTAAGGCAGAGAAAAATCTTACAAAACAAGGTTTCAATGATTCACAGTTCAGACCAGAGTCAAGGGTCTGGGCAGCTTCAGCCCAGCACAGCCTCTCACTGATAGGGTCGCTTACAGATAAGGCTCATCATAAATGGACAAACTACCTTATTTCTGCACAGTAACACCGCCAAAAGAAAGACTTAAAATGAGGAAGAATCTTTTTAGGAAGATTTTGTATGTTGTTAGAAGTTGTTACTTTTTTGTTCTTTTTTTTTTTTTTCTTACCAGCAATGCCTCCGCCAGGCTCCGAGGGGAAACTTCCCTGGACTCCTCTCCACCGACAGGCAGCGTCCGTGGAGTGTAGCTGCCATTCATCAAGAGCTGGAAGTACCGAAGGCGATTCTCACCTGCAGAGCAGTGAACACGAGTGGGTCTGGTGCCAGCTTTAGAGAGCAAGGCTAATGCTGCAGATCTGTGGCAAGAGATCTGGAATTCATCCACTAATTAGTGTTTGTTCAGTGATATCTCAACCCCGAGAGAAGCAATGGGAACAAAACAAAACAAGATTACGTTTTACATTTGCCACAACATACAAAGTGAACAGTACATAACTGTGCAAAGACTTTGTTTGATTGAAATCTTTCCAAGATCTGTCATAAAAGCACGATAGTTTTTGTGAACCAACTAAGAACCGTACAGGTAACGCTTAGGGACGCCGGTTCCCTTTACTCAAACGGAATCAGCACAGATGCAAATGGCAGCTAGTTACTTTGTTAAACACTTTGCATCATCTTTAACAGTGGCAAAAATTGCTGCTTTACTTTCATCAATATAAAGCAGGGACTTGGGGATCTAAACGGGCTGTAAGGTGTAGTCTTTTTTTGTTTTTTAAAGTGCGTTTACAAAAGCCTACTGAGGTGGAGATGACAGATTGGTCTGTGTTTGTTTGCAGGTCTGAAATTATGCACAGTGGGAGTACACAGCACCCTCTGCTCTGGGCTGGTGGGAGCACGCTCATTTTCAATGAAATTCAATTATCCCACGTTACCAGGCAACGCATGTAAATGTTAGCACGTGATAGGTGTCATCTCAATCCCTCAAAACTAAGGAACCATAGCTCTCTTTAATATTACTGCCACCTTGCATCCGAATAGCGATCTGCTCTGCTGGAAGGCGGCTCTCTTGTCTCCCCTCTGAATGAATGAATCACTGTTTACCTTTGGGATCCAGCTCCACGTGGATGATGTTTCCCATCACAGACGTGTTGTGGAGCGACTGAACGGCCACTTTGGCGGACTTCACAGTTTCAAACACAACTTTGGCTATTCCCAGGTGCTTTTTGTTCTTCGGATTGTACAGGATCTCCACCTCCTCGATATCTCCGAATTTTTTGCACATGTCGGTCAGAAATCCCTCCCTGATGTTGTCGTTCAGCCTGGCGAACGTCACCTCCTTCGGGGGCACCGGCCCGATGTAACACTTGTCGATCTGGGAGAAGGGACGACAGGAGGCAGAGTTAGGGGCCGCCGGGTTAATGTCGCACCGCCCGGGGGGACTTTTGACAGCTGAGATAAGCTGGATGAAGGCGGTGAGGTTAGAGAGTCCAGAAAAAGGCCAGCGTGCACGTGAGCAGGGGGTCTAAACTCTCCTCCGACGGGCACCGATTCACTCCTCGTCCCGAACCCGTAAAGAGGGGGGTGTGTCTGCTACTTCTGACAGCACCTCTCTTCCACAAGGGAAAAAAAAACAAGAAACGCTCCTCCTGCGAGAGCCAGGGGGGATACCTTAAACTTGGGCACGGGGAGGTCCGTCTCCTTGTACTTAGTCCAGAGACGACCGATCCTCGGGTCCCGGACGATGTCCACCGGTGGCATCCCCTGGTTCTGTTTGATCAAACACAGAGAGGGGGGGGGGGGGAACACGCCACCCCGTTATCCATCCGATCCTCAGCTCCACGCGCTGCTAACTTGTTGCAAAGTGGTCAGGCAAAAAAAACAAAAAAACCAAAAGAAAACCAAATGCAAACGGAGGCACCGCTCGGCCGAAACGAGGGGCCGGCGGGGATGCTGGACGTGGCCGGCCACTCGGCCCCCCTTACATTGTAACATATCATGGAGGTCGGCTACTCGGTTACTATTGTGGCCGCGTCAGAAGGCGGCACACTCACCGGCGTGCTGAAGGTCTGGCCGTCGTAGCGGTACAGCTTGTGGGAGCCCATCTTCAGCGCCGGGTCGATGATCAACTTGTAACTTCTCCAGTGGTGGCTCCGCTTCTCCGCCGAGCCGCAGACGGGATGGCTGTCCATGCCGTTCGCCAGACCTGAGACGGGCGGCGGAGAGAGGGCAGAGAGGAGCTAGCGTTATCGGGAGGCAGCGCCGCCGACACGGAGCCCTCACCAGCCCCCAACGCTCCCCGGCAGCCCCACGCCGCAGATGCATGACTCTGACGGCGGAGGGGAGCCCCCGTGGGAGCGAACACGGGATCTAGCGTAGATCCCACTCGCGGAAAACAGGCATTAGGAGGGCTGGAGAAAGAAGGGGGGAAAAAAGAACCAGCTTACTTGAACTCTGCTTTCTGCCATGGTCCTCGTTAAGTCTGTTCCTTTCCCCCGGCTTGGACATGGTTCGTCCGATCGAGTGCTTCTTTTTCAATTGACGAAAAGATGAATTCGCTCTCCTTTCGCCGCTTACATTACATGATTTAGCTTGAAGAATACTGCCTCCTTTTCGGCGAGAGCCAGCACATATTGTGTGCCTCTGGTCTCTAGCTACTGTCTCTCCCACAATACACCGCTAGGCTTGCCCACCCCCTCTGCTCGTCGCACTTTCGCTACAAACTTGCCTGCATTCGCAACGATTATTAATGGAAACGGCCGCGTTTTGGTGAATGGGCGTGTTTTGAATAGCTCCACTGGCAACAGTTTAATTAATAAAGACGGTTCTCGTCAAAGTGGTGACGGGCACAGTGTCTTGAAACCTCGTAATCGTTTCGTGTGGAATCTACCAGATGCATTTACCTAACTGGCCAACACCAGATAGACAGCAGGGGTAATATCTTCTTAACTGCCACTAAAGGCTAATAAAGCTGATTTATCGCCAGGGACGCTCAGGCATGCGGTCACTTATAAACGAATACACGACGGGACTTTAAAATTTAAAAAAGACAATACGACGTTTACGCCGACGCTGCAGCTAATAGCTGACAGCTAATGTGAAATTAGGAACTGGGGGGGAAATGGATTGCAATGCGAAATAGTTGCGCTCAACCCTCAAATGTGACCGTTTTGCTAGGATTTGAAACTGCTGGAATGTGGCGGTTGGTTTCGTTTCATCTTTTTTTTTTCTCTCAGAACTCATCTACACCAGAAAAAATAGTGCCAAAACCGCCGTGAAGGTCCTCGTTTTTAAGGGGTAACAAAACCAGAGGAGCGTGTGAAGGATACAGTATTAAACCCTGGGGATTTTTTTGTTTTTAAATCTATTTTTTCGTTTTGAATTGTTTCGGCAAAGTGCTTGTTGTCGAGCACCAAACTGGGTTTTGTTTGACATTGCCTGTTGTTTTGCAGTGCTTGGGCAATTGGCTGGTTAACAGCGGTGGCGCGGCGGGCCAATCAGAGCGCGGCAGCTCTGGAGCTGTCTGCTATTAGAGGCACGGCTCAGAAGTCCTTCAACAGAGAGCAGAGAGAGGGGGCTGAGCGCTCTCGGCAGCCATTTTCCTTAAACAGGACTCAATGGCCTATATGGGTTTCCTTTGTTCCATAAGGGATCTTACACTTGATTTCCTCATCTCTCACGGACTATTGATAAAACTATGATTGCTCCTTTTAAAGGATGGAGAAGATGGAAGAGAATGTGCTGGATGTAATACCCTGTGACATTTTGAACCTTTTTTCCTCTGCCTGGAAACCATCTTTGTCTTAACTAGGTCATGGCACACCCAAATAATAGTATTTGTACTTCTTAAATGAAAAGAAACCAAATGTTGTGAATAAACAGCTGTATGGTTTTGGATATGTTAAATGATAGAAAACCACAGTTAAAGTGTCAACATGATGGCATTGCACTTATGGCCTTGTAGGAAATGAGTTGCAATGAGTAAGTTAAATTCTTTTATAATCATTTAACAGTTTTTACAGCTGAGTAATTTCAAATGTGAGGCATGCAGTAATTGTTACTTGTAGTACTTGCTGTCATTTTGTTCTATTTAACTTATAACAGAAATTCTGTAATAGACATTTATTCAGACTGTTCACTGCATGCTGACATAAATATACAGATTTTGTACCACGGCTCCAAAGCAGGCCACAAACAACCTTTTCACAATAGTTTGTGTTTTTTTTACTGTTGATTTATCAACCCTTTATTTTGATTAATGACTTAACACTTTTCTCTCACAACAGCAAGATGGCACATCTTGCACCTTCTCCTGCGACTGTGGAGAAAACCTTAAGCACAGTTAGGTTGTGCTGTCGTCCACACCACATTTAGGAGGCAAACGCGTCCAAAGTGTGAGCCTCAGGTTGACCTTGCCTGAAGGGGACATTTGAATATCTAATGAAGCCTTTTCTGGCAGTCTTTACATTTTTTTCAAAACATTTTTTTTTTTTTCAAAAAAGCTCCTTCTACTATTTAAACCAAACAGCCGAATGTAAGAGGGAAGAGGTGGAGTGAAAACTTGCATGGTGAGAATATTTACCTCGGTACATTGGTGAAACGCAGTTAACAGGCCTAAACGCAGGGACAGGAGGACTGTTTTCAGCTCCATCTTCGGATCTTCTAATAGTGGCATTAATGGGGGGTATGAAAACGTCTTCTGAAAAGGAAGGAATCCGTTAGCTTGACAGATAGACCTCTTTTGAAAACTTTATGTTCACTCATAGCATACCCTCTCAGCCAACGAATATGCATCTTCAAGCATCATCTGTGTGGGCATTATGCAAACCATCTTTTCTCTCTTCTTGAGGACAGGATTGCAGTCGAGTGTAACCGTCCATTTCGACATTTCTATCAGAGCAACATCTCATAAATCTACAAGGATTTTTTAAAAGGTAACGGAATTTGAGCTATTTCATATGATTTGCCTGTTTATATATTAAAATATATTTTTTAGAGGACAGACATGAATACTTATGACCAATACGATTTCAGTCGAACTAAGCTGACTTTAGTCGTTATCTACAGTCCATGTGATTGATATATCAAACTTACAGTTAGTATTCAAAACACGTATTCCAGGTCATAAAAGAGAAAATTGACTGTTATTGGGAAACATCTTGTGTTTTTCACTGCTTCCCTTTATCCAAAGAGACCTTTTGGTGGTAAGTAGCAGTGGTTTCTCTGCTGCTCTCTGTCTCAAAATGGCTTCTTTACAGACAAAGGGAGCACTGTGCTGTAAAATGTTACTGCGCCATAACTGGGTGAGGCTCAGGAGTGCGCCTTTCATCCGAGGACGTTGTTCGGCGTTTCAGCTAGCTTTAAAAGGAAGTCAATACAACGGCCGTGTGGTGGGGGGTGGGGGAGTGAATTCAGTGGACATGGTTCACGTTTGACAGAGAAAAGAGGAAAAATTGCTCAACGACGCTACGTTTGAGGAAGGACATTTTAATAAAAGCTCCGTGTTCCAGTCGGACGGTTGCTGTGCTGACTCGCCTGGCAACGGCGGTAATCCGAGAGCTCTGGATGGTTGCCATGAGAGCGCGAGCGCGGTGCTGCTCCCCCACACTGCCATATAAGGTCAACAGGAATCCTCCGCAGCGGAGCCGTCGTGTCGTATCTGGGTGAAGGGTGCTTCGGTCTCCTGCGCCTGCTCTTTGCTCGGAGACACAAACCAGCCGGCACGAAATGTATCTATCGCCGGTGGAAACAAATAAGATGCAATTCTGCCTTTTTTTTATTTTACCATTCTCCCCCTCCCCGGTGAAGGAGTTAAAAAAAACATAGGTGGGAGGGTCTTTATTTTCCTGCGTTGGGGGAGGAGGTAGGGGGGTCAAGATGTATCTCTCATGTTGATGGTGCCTGCCACGCACTCCTGCTTGCCTGCAGTGAATAGGAAGCACTAAATCGCAGTCTGCGACGGAGGCCTGTTTTTCCTCGGTCTCAGTTCCTTGCCCCGAGCAGCCATCGAGCGCGCGCAGCTAGGTCACGAGGCTGCTGACACCCTTCTCTCAAGGTTGGCCGCCTGTCCTCCCAGCCCCCAGTGCAGTGGGGAGGTGGGGGGGTGGACATTTATTTGAAGAATGGTTTTGTGTGTTGGATGAAGTGGAAATGTAACTTTAGAGTTTACGAGATTGCATTGAAATCCAGCAGTCAGGTTATTTATAGCAGGCCTTTGTTGGGAGGGGGAGGGGGGCAGAAATACCCGCTGGGTGCGCCGCTCAGCTTTACCGCTGACAAACTGGAATATTTGACACAGGGGATTGGCCTCTCTTCCACAGGACAGCTGCCTCTCTGCACGCCGAGAAAAATCCCAACAATTGCTCTTTGTTCATGAGGGGCTGGCTGTGTGCGTGTGGATCTACTGTAGGACAGATCTAAAATCCTTTACAGGCTGCCTTTTATTCATATGTGAGGCTTCCCGTTTTATGCTGTAAGTCAACCAAGCACTTTTTTTCTTATCTGTGCTAGTGTACATAGATTGGTTTTCTCCATAGACTGTGCTGTTTACCATAGCGTGTCTGACTGTGGACATGAAGCCTGTGGGAGCAGAGAATGGCTCCATGGAACCAGAGGCAGACAGGCACATAGATACACGGCTCTCCTTTGTCCTCCCCAGCTGTTTATTCTGGAGGACTGCTCACTGAATCATTTCAGGTACCCATGGAGCTTTGTGTCTTTTAGAATTAATGAGCATACTTGATTTTTCAAGTTTTTCTCTTTTCAGATTGGTATTGTATCACAATTCAGTGCCATCTCCTCTTAGTAGTTTCTAAATATTTGCACGTATCTCTAATGTAATATTCCAAAGTGTGTTTTACTTCATTACTGGCTATTCTGATCAGTCTCTCTGTCTGTGATATCTTTTAATAAAAAAAAAAGAATATTTGCAAATTGTCATGGTTTATTTTTACACTTGTTTTCGTCTTTCTTTGTGAAGCTGAAGTATACTCCTTTTCTTGCGAATGGTTTCAGGCCCAGATGAAAAGCAGGGATTTGTTATAAAACCTCCAGTTGTCCAGTGAACGTCGCCTCACATATCTCGGGCTGACATTCCTGGAGCAGCAGTTTTGCTGTGACTCTAAAAATGCAAACAACTGAGCACTGTAAAGGCTTCACTTTCCCTAACTGTCCCTCAGATTCGATTTTGTTGGCTGGCAGCTGAAGTGTCTCGGACCAAACGCAGCATTTAAGTGTATCCTGGTGGTACACGCCTCTGATCTTCCCTCTCCCGACACAATAACCAGTCTCACTTCAATATCCTTCAGACAAACGTCCAGAGTCTTTTGTTTGCTCTAATCTTGAATCTTTGACTTCACCGGCAGTGTTGATGAAACATTCTCCTTCACCCGTGCAGGGACCGACTTTCTAAGCCTGCTGAGCCTGCTTTTCCTGATCACTGACACCACATCAACTGAGAACATTCAAGCCTGATTCAGAAAACTGATCTAGCTGAAACGATGAATAATCTCTCCCGATGCCTCGCGTGTCCTTGTGAGCCTCCTGATCTCTCCTTTCCAGCCCCGCTTATTTATGTGCTGGTTTGATTAGCCTGTCGCCTCCACATGAGAACATGTCCTTATTCCACTGAGGGAGGGAGGAGAAAATAGATTGTCCTGGCAGAGGACGAGTAATGTCGCTGCAGCGAGAGGCTGATGATTCAAACGGAGCGCATGGGCAGAAAAGCTTCACTTTGTGAATCATGTCGATCATTTAATCTCATCTGAAAGCATCCTCTCTTACAGATGCTTGTCTCGTGCAAAAGAATTGATGACAAATGGACTCCTTTTGCTTCCGTAATAGAAATTAATCAAACCAAGTCAGTGATGTTTTTTGCTGTTTTATTCAATCCATGACAGCAACATCTCTGCACGATGGTTTAAAAAAAAACACACCAACCATCCCCAAATGTTGTCTCCCGCAGCTCTTAGCTGCCCAGGTTCCTGTCATTCCATTCAGGGAACACACACCCGGTTTAACCATTGGCTGTCGTCCGAGCACCACGCATACCTTTCACTGATTAGAGATCAGCCCGCTCCAGCACAGCTCTGGGGGCTGTGCCTCATCCCCAGCTGTTATCTCCCAGGCCCTGTCCCTCCGGTGTCCACGGGCCGGCGGAGGCAGAGCCTCAGCGAGAGCACACACCCAGAGAGCAAAGTGAGCAAACGCACTCAAAAAAAAAACAAAAAGAGGAAGTGGGAGCAGCTTCTGGTGCGCTCGTTCAGAGGCGCGCCGTGCTCTCAGTCTGGTGATGGGGCAGGAGAGAAGTGTGGGGGGGTAAAGTGGAAACAGCGTCAGGGTATCAGGAACAGGAAGCGGCGAGCTACCTGGTAAAACATGAGGCTTTTTTGTGCCTCTCAGCTGAAGCATCTCAGCACTCACAAATGGAGATTTGGTCGTTTTTGCCATGAATGCAGCGTAGAGCGGTAAGGGTGCATCCTCTGCTCTGTTCCACCGGACACTTTTCTGACTCATCTGGAGGCAAAATGACAACAAATCGAAGTGGTGATGGCGCCACGAAAAAGGGAGAAGAGCTTAAAATTGTGATTGTGGGAGATGGAGGTTGTGGGAAAACGTCTCTTTTGATGGTTTATGCCAAAGGGGATTTTCCAGAGGTAAGAAAAGCTCCTATATCATGTCTCTTTTTATTTTGAGTTGATCTTGTTCAGGAATAATTCCTCACGGCTTTCGTAAAAATAGTTAAAAATGGCAGAATTGGATCTTGTATTTGAAAAAAGTAAAGTAAAAGAACAACTTGTGTGTCGTGTAAGCGGCCTCACGATGCTCACGAATAAAGTGTAGTCTGTGTAAGTGGGTAGAAATGTGCTTAACGAATGAATAAGCAATGACATGCTGAACATGAAGCAGTGCATCTCTCTCTTCTGTGTCAAAAACAGAAGTACGCGCCCTCGGTGTTCGAAAAATATGTCACATCTATCACCCTCGGAGGAAAAGAGATAAAGCTCAACCTGTACGACACAGCCGGTAAGACAGAACCCACTTCCTACTCACACATTCTGGGTTCATTTTGGACCCGCAGCACGCACACCCAACCTTCCAACCAATTCAATTTAACATGGCGAGCATTTTTTAGCCCGCCGGCCTCAGCCGCCACGCATTGTGTCCTAACTGTGCAAATAAACCCAACACACACGCAGAGTCCGAGGTCAGCTCTGATAGGGTCAGCGGGACGGCAAATATTTCCATAGTTTCATATCTTTCCAGATATTAATATCTGGCCACATCCAATGGTGAGAACCCCACTGTTCACGTCCTTGCGCTGACCTTGATGGACATGGGAGAAGTGGTAAAGGTTGATAACAATGTGGCAGCTGCAGTATCATCATCTTTTAGGAAGTGAGTAAATAAGCAGCTTGGGGCCACAGTTTATGGAGCCCTCGTTATAGACGCTGTCATGGTCATGGTTTTCTCTACGACTGCCCTGAAGCTAGAAAAATCTACATATTCGCCTTGATTTTATGAGCTAGAGGCATCATAAGTGTTCCCCGATGGCTCAGGTTAGAGTGTTTTGCCATCTGACACATTACTCTGGCCTTTTTCAGTTTTTTGCTGAATTATGTGGTTGTATCTTTAAACACACATCGGGGTTACTAATGAGTTCAGTTGGGTATTTTTGAAGTCATTCAATTAGCAGGAAAGGCCATGACAGCCTGCACTGGAGCTTATCTTTTGAATACCAGTGTTTCTCACATCAGCGGAGGAGGAAACTGAAGGCAGGATGTGGTTCATGTGTTTGCCCGTCACCTCGACACACACACATCGTATCAGTGTTTTCAGGCTGCCGCATCAAAAGTAGAACCACTCTTTGAGTCACACTCTGCATTTACACGCATGGCTCGTTGCCAGCGGGGGAGTGCTCCTGTCACCTCTACCTGTGCTGTGCTTTTGTTCTTCAGGACAGGACGACTACGACAGACTACGGCCGCTCTCGTACCAGGAAGCCAATCTGATTCTAGTCTGCTTTGATGTGACAAACCCCACCAGCTTTGAGAACGTCCAGATAAAGGTAGTCGCTCCTTCAACCACCCGACACCGAGTCAAATCTAAGATGTGACAAAGAGGCGAGACTGTTTGTGTTGTGTGTCTAAAAGAGGAATTTCAGGTTTGCTGTTCAAGTTCAGCCTGTTAATGATTGATAGGCTGGTATGCTGCCATTGGCTGCTGTCTTTTAGCTGTGATTAACTCATGCACTATGACAGAGAGAGACTATGGACATTGATCACCCGACAAGGACTCATTGCTGCAAAAACAAACAGAAAGAGAGAAAGGCCGTCAGATGACTCAATCCTGAGGCGTAGGAGAGATTGATGTACAAAAACAAAGAGCTGACGCACCTTGTTTCAGGCCATTAAAACTTCTTTTGGTTTGCCCAGTGGTTCCCGGAGGTGAAGCATTTCTGCCCCAACATACCGGTCGTCTTAATTGGCTGCAAGACCGACCTCAGGAAGGATAAAGAGTGTGCAAGAAAGCTAAAGGCCACGAATCAGGATCCCATCACTTACTTACAGGTAAGCTATATGGGAACACACACACCGACTATGAGAACCCCCCCCCCCCAGAGCTGTCAAGAGGTAAACTGTCACATGAACAAAGGGAAGCAGAACAGGACTGAATAAGTGCAGGTTCTCTTTGCTTTGCGTCAGTGTTCACAGGTCTATAATTCCTGCTTGTTTGCAGGGCGAGGAGATCCGCCAGCTGATGAAAGCAGAGCTCTACCTCGAGTGTTCAGCGAAATATCAGGAGAACGTGGAAGACATTTTCAGAGAGGCAACAAAGAGGGGTCTGGCCTCCAACCGAAAACAGAGGAACCACAAGAGGAAGAGGAAATGTGTGGTTCTGTGAGCGTGAATTAAAGGACAGGGGCTCCCACGGGCCCGGCCTCCTCCAGGCCCTCCGGTGCTCTGCGTCCCTGAGCTGCGCTACACCATCAGCCAGGTTGCTTTTTTATGTGCAACGCAATCACTATTGCTGCAACAGGAAAGACTGTTTCACAAGTGGCAATATTTTGTTCTTAGGTAGCGAACATGAAATTCCTGTGACCTCGCTCTTCTTTTTAATGTCATTATTTAAAAAAGAAAAAAAACGTTTGTAATTGCAGGCATTTGCTCAGATGTGTAATTGTAGAATGTATTAATTGGAGGAAGATCAACAGTTCTGACTTGGTCAGACCGTATATTATTTGCCGGGTGTTTAAAATTGAGCTTAAAAAATGCTTGTAGAAAACGTTCACCCTCATGATGTAGATTAAAAAAAAAGAAAAAAGAAAAAAGCCTCTTGCTGGGGCTGAACAGCAGGTCACAGCATTTGGAGGCTGTCTGGTGGTGTGGGTTTAGTTTGGTCAAAACATCAGGAACTCGGTTTTTAGCTTTAGCGACAGCGCCCACTAGAGGCCGCAGCGACATCTCAGGGCTGCAGTCTGGACCTCCCCTCCAGGACTGAAATAAAGGCAAACACTGCCTGTGACGTTGCACATCAAACACTTGCACAGCTGCTGATTGAGGCCTTTAATATTTTCACAAAGTACACAGATTAAGAAACTGGCCACTGTCTTGTGTTACTGACCCCAGTCCAGGCACCTGAAACAGTCTCTGAACCAACAGCTACATCGTGGGGAAAAAGACGAGGATATAATGTTGCTTTGTGCAGAGGAGCGGCTCCCAAAATGAAATGAAACTCTTAACTGTCTGACCTGCTTCAGTCTCCACTCAATAAAGACGCTCAAATGATAAACAAAAACAGAAATAAAAATAAAGAACTTTTTTTTCTTTGCCAAATCAAGGGAGAGTAAGGCGTGATAGACCTGAGCTTTGATAACATGCACAAAACACTGATGCAAAACCACAGGTAACCAGAGTGAAAGTTTCAAACATGAATCTCGACACATTTTTAAGTTATACTCTGACATTGTATATAATTAGAAAAAAAAAAGGTCCAGAACCTTTAGCTGTGTTAAAGTAACAGAATCTATGTGATTAGCAGCATTTGATAGTTTCTAACGCAACATTTTAACCACCTCCACAATCATGAAACGTTCCAAATTTAAAACCATCAGACAAACACGATGAAGTATTGTAAACATCCAGCCTGGTAATAACGTCCCTGTGATCATGGAAAAGGATGCTATGCTTTCTCTGCAGTTGAGGCGGAGCATACAAAGGACTTTTGTAATCTCTGCCTGGGGAGAAAGATGCTGTTGCATTCCCTTGTCGCAATCTTATTTTTTTTTCTAGACATTAAAAAGAGCAAGAGTTGAACTCGGACTGTACTGAGAAGAGAACGCCAAGGTAGAGTTTCCCTTTTCCTCCATCACACTGAAGTTAATGTAAATTACACGTCATGTCTGAGATCTGGGGGAAACGGCAGTTAGCCGGGAACCAGCATGACACCGGGCTGAGGACAAAAAAAACAAACAAAACCCAACAAAAAACAGGTATTGAAATGAAGTGCAGGGCCAAAGTGAACATGAGCCAGAGCCAGTTTGACCATTACTACTTCACAGAAGTATGCACGTGACAGACTTTAGGTCTTGAAAAGGCAAACGATGTTCAGTTCTGCTACCTGCCCTTGTTTGGTTGCATATGATTTGAACAAAGGCTCTCTGAGACCCACACGCTGACACAAACATGGAGTAACACATTCTCTCCGCTCACATTTTATATACACAGGATAATGCGACACAATGCTCGTCTTGTTACGTGGACATCAGCACTGATTTGCCCCCCCACGAGGGCATTGGGGAGTAAGGGCGAGGGGGCCGGGCGCGGCTGTGAGAAACGGCGCTGGCGGCCCCGCCCCCTCCCAGCCTGAGCGCTCTGTGGTCTGTCCGTCATGCGGCTGTGCGTGTTTGCTTCCCCGGTTACTGGCCGTTGGAGGGATACTTGGCTGAAATGATTCTCAGTCACTCTTTTGCACTTGGTCCTGGTTGTTTTGAACTTTCTGGTGGACAACTTTCAATGTGGTGAGGAAATTTCCCAGGAAGAGGACCAGAAATGTCAGTGCCAGCATGAAGACCTGAAGAAAACGGGGGGGGGGATGTTAGATTTATCTTTTTACACATTCACCATCTTCCAGTTCAGTTGACAGTGGCAGAATCCAGGAGTTGTGGAGCAGAATGATGCCCTCTCTATTCGAAAATATGAGATGGTCATGTGCTATATGAGGTGATAAAGGAAGAACTGGAACTAGCTTGTTTGTCATCTGGTAAACTTAAGTCTGCTCGCTCTGTAATTTTGACTCAATGCTGAAATTTTAAGCAATAAATGAATTCATTTCCAAAAACTGAGCAATTTGAGCTTGTTAGATCCACCAAAATTATGCTAATAAAGAAAATATAGGAAAAAATATTTTTACTCTTCCACAAAGTAAATCTGTTCCTCAGTTACATGCAAAGATGAGAAAAACTACTTTTGCAACTTGATTTTTCCATTCGAGAGGGACACGAATGTACATATGACACGTCACATGATTTAAACTCAAACACTCTTTTGTAAGGAGTAAATGCTCTTTTCTGAGGGGACGCGTTACACCAGTGACAGAACCACATACTCAGTATTGATATTCTTCCACAGTGTAGGCGATTTGGGACATTTGTCTAGCTAGTCAGCCAGTGGGAGCTTTACCTGCCACTCCTTGCAGTCCTCATGCCCTGCCAGGCGAAACAGGGTCACAGAGTTGTAGAGCTGCCAAAACTGCAAAGATAGAGAAGGCATCATCTTTCATTATGCCTCTGCACACTGATGGTGAAGCGAGGTCTTCCTTTGATCTTTGTCTTTCTCCTCACAGAATAACTAAGTGAAAGTACAGATCAAAAACAAATCCAGATTTTAGTTTTTGAAGCTTTTAGCTTTTATGCTCTGCCCATGGGAGCACATAACCTTGTCAAATGTCCATAGGTGGTAAATCTGCCCTCCCATTCTAAACAGAAGGCTGGAACAATGAGGCAAGTTGGACTTACGTGGCCAAAAAAGAGGAAAGGCAGAAGAAAAGTGAGTCCTCTCCACATCCAGGACTGGAACCCCTCTGCAGGGACACACAACGACAAACTGTGATCACACACGTGACAAAGAACCCAGCGCAGGGGATTGGTCTGCTGTCGTACGGTTGTCTGCCCACAACAATGCGACGTCAGAGAGCGGCTCAGCGAGGCCTCACTCCAGTCACCCCGCATCTCCATCGCAACAGCCCGATGTCAACAGCTGCTTCCGCTCCTCACCCTTACCCCATTTATCCAGACATGGTGTTCCAGATGGCTCAAGAGTTCAAAGGATTGAAATGACTAACACCAAAAATAGCGTTCAACTCACCCACTGTGAGGTCCAGCTGATTTCGCTCTCCCAAAGCGCGCAGCCGGTACAAGCAGCCGCTCTGGTAGTAGTACTGGAGGAACTGAACAAAGCCTGGAGGACAGGGCAGTGGATAAAAGCATCGGGTTGAAGCACAAAACCCCACCGACTAACAAATCTGATCAATTTAATTTAAGCTTTTCGCTTCACACGCAGAAGTTGTCACAGAGAGGAAATCTGTTGTATTAAAATAGCTACATCTTAAAGACAGACATGAATTCATCAATGCCCCCCCCCCACCACACACACACTTTCAACACCAGCCTACATGTGACATATGAAGCAAATGACCCAGAGTGAGAGTCCTTTTTCATTATCCACTCTGGTGAGAAGTTATTCATAAAGCCTCTGGAAATCTACTGATCCACACAAGTTAGGTGGCATCAGTCTCATACTTTACTGCTGTGTAAACTAAGCTGGAATTCCAGGTGTTACTTTCTGTGACAGCGTCACAACACAGCCGATGGCTAAAAAACAAACTCTTAGCTCTAGTTTGATCAGTCCCTGAAGATCTCCACTTCTGCTGATCAGCTGAGAAACTCTCTTTTTGACTGATCAGTTCAAATAAAGATATTTTGAGATAAAAAAAAAAGGATTAGAATTCCAGAAAAGTGTAAATGACTGCTTTTTTTTTTAAAGATGGAAGAAGAAATATTTTTTTTTTATAGACATTAAGCATTGAACTATTAACTGCTACTAAGAAATTTCACATTTTTCAGCACTTACAACTGAGGAGAGAGAGAAATTTTCTGAGAGAGAAAATTAAACTAAATAAAAACAGAGCTGACATATTAGTTGTACTCTAGTTATCTAGATACTGGGGTTTTATTCCAAGTCAGCAAGTTAGGAAAAAAACTTTAAATGGGTGCTTTTATGGATTGAGTCAGACAATGTGAACTTAAAACGGAGCACTCTGTACAGAACGTCTACTTATTCATTATCTTTTTAATTCGATCAGCAATTTAATGAGTTTAACTTCGTCACTGCAGATAAAACTTTGGAGTACTTTTTCCACACTGGCATGTTCAGGCAAATGTATGAACAGAATGTCATCTGACTAAAAGACCACAGACAGAATGTAACAGCTTTGTAAAAAAAACAACTCCACAAGACTTACTCTGATAAATGGAGAATGACAGAAACTGGCTCCTGAACATCTGATACATTGGCCCCTCCGGCCTGTTCAAAGGCAATAAAGTTAAGAGACAAAGAACACTGTGGCCTTTTTTTGTTTGAATAATCCAAATGACAAAAATGACAGCTCACCAGGTTAGCATAACCCCTGACAGGAAAGTGGAAACATAGTGGTGAGACACCCACCAGCCTTTGATCCTGAAAATGTGGGAGGACACAGAGAGAAGAAGAATTCAAGTAAATATCAAATCCATATACCAGTAAGTGAAATAAAAATCATATTCCCAAATTCATACATCCAACAAAACAAATGATAAAGGCTCATTTCACATACCTGGAGCCATTGCTCATTAGGATGCTTTCTCTAATGGTCAGGGTGCAGTAGTACCACACCAGTAAAAAGTTGAAGATTTCATCTGTCACCCTAAGGGTAAAGAAGGCAAACGGTAAATCAATAAAGCCCTTTGGGTCCAATAGTAATACTTCTGAGGGAAGCAAAGGTCTCTCACCGACAGTTGAGAAAGAAGAGGCAGGTTATAGCTCCAAACATCAGGATTATGGTCATATAAAGTTTGAACTTCTCATACTCGTCTTTATAAGCAAACCTGTGGAGGTAAACAGATAAAGAGGAAGTAGATGTGACTGCTCAACATATGACAATCTCAAACTATATTTCCAAAGCTGTCTAATGCCTGAAAGCTTCCCTTACTTTGCCTGGTTACTAAGAAGCGTCACGTTCACATTGCCCAAGACCAAACTCAAGTAGAGTCTGAAAACAAAACCCACCAAGTTAATAAAACTGTAATACATTATCGCAAAAGCAGTTTTTTCCCACCCTAGTCATGGATTCTGAGGATTTGTGGTGACATGTGTCTTAGTGAATGTAAAAGACATGAAAACCTTCTCACCCATTCTTCTTTGGCAAATAAGCTTCCATGTCAAAGAAAACATTTTCTCTATCTTTGATTTGTGTCCTGATGTCCGTTATGACTTTCAGCTCTTCCTCGTCACACTTATTTGCACATCTGTGAAGGGAAGGTTCAAGGGGAAGAACACATTAAGTCATCGCTGCAGAATAAATGAGAAGAGGTCCAATTACTCTGGTTAAATCGGCAATAGGTCGACGTATTCAACCACAATGAGGTTGGATACCTCGTGTACGTCCTGTAATGTTGGGCTCACTCACCTGCTCAGGCTGTACCTCAGGTCTTTTAGACATTTCCTTTGTTTACTGATGGCACTACTGCATGTTGCCTGGAGATTGGTGAGCTCCTCCAATTTTTGCCTGTATATCTTATGGGTTTCCTGGAGATCAAGCAAATGCACGAGGTGTTAAAAACATCTGCACGACAGAACGAGAAAGAATTAGTAACTTTGCAGAAAATGACACAACACTGTGACATCATATGTGACTCTTCTTCTTACTCAAACAGCCAATGACTCTGGATTTAGAGGGGAGGAAAGCACTACACAGAAACACACGCTGCTTACTGGTTTGTCTTCCATCTCGTGTTGTGCGACAGTTATTAAAGGAAATCTTGAAAGCTGGAAGATGACAGCCATAAGCCTTTCATTTAACATTTTCAGAAGATAACTTTAAGGATGAAACTGAAACCCATCCCATCCTATCATCCTCTGTTGGAAGCACGACTAAAGGAATTGGTGGTGAAGCTGCACGGTCAGTACAGATAAGCTGTGATCATCTGAGGTTAGAGACTCAACACCAGCTCCATGACTGCCAATAGACACGGCTTCCAACTTTCCTTAGAAAGATCTTAATATCATGCGATATGTGGGAAGGGGTATAAAACCAGAGTAAAACCAGCACCGAGTGGACTCATGTGTGCAGTTTTGGTACCCAACGTCACAACAGGAGATGTGGAAAGATGCTCACTGAACCGTTCCCTCATGATATCCATCCCCATTGCCATCCTTCCAAACCAAGCTGAAAAAAACTCAGGAAAGTTGAATTTTCTTATACGAAGCTACAAAATTAGCACCTGAGGTCAAAGACATCCAGCTCCAAGGTTGGGTCTGCTCAGGTCCGAGTCTGAACAGCTGACCTATCCTTTTCAACTTCACTGTCTCCATCTTCTTTTCAGTTTCAGGGGTTTAAAATGTTGATGGCCTCAGCCATCCACTTTCTTAGCTGTCCTATTCTACCTGCATGAGAACTGGGACGGTTTTAACCCACGGTCACGGACCACGAAATGTTTAAACGCTACTTAAATTGAATGGCATCTTTTCTTAAGTTGCTTACAGTTAGCAAACTACAGCCAAAGTGACCTCGCCTGTAAGGCAGTGGCAGATAACGAATTCTGAGGCTACAAAATGATTTACCCATGCAACCAAAATGTAGCAAAGACTTGTAGCCTTTATGTAACTTTGGTGGCATCAGCCTAATCAAAGGTTAGCTTTGATTTGCTCTTCAGCGGCACCAGAAGAGGAGCAACATGCTGCTAACATTAGCAGCAATAGCACATGGACGTTACACCGAAGTCCCACATAATTAACACCGGGTAAAATATGACCCATTCCCACGCATCCCTGCCAGTAGCGTGGTTATCGACCCGTTATTTGAGGCTGGGCCGAGAATGAATGGCCAAGAAACAGCAAAGAGCCAGAGAAACTACCCTAGCCGCCGCTACGGTCTCTGCTGTCAGTGACATCCGCGGCACGGCACTGCTGCAACCCTACGTACATCCACGCACAAGAAAACACTCGTCCAAGTGATTCCACTCACCTGCAATTGTTGATATTCTTCGTCAATTTCCTCCCACTCCGTCTGAAACTTCGGTTTGGACATTGCGGGAAAGTGGACGATGAGAGGAACCGAACGCCGTAACAAGGTTTCACCCCGAGTGCCTCCTCTCCCAGCCTGCTCCGTCCCACTCGGACGCGTCTTAATTGTGCCACACTGCGCATGCGCCTGGCCGACTCTCAGGTCAAACGCAGTTGAGCCACAGTTAAATCTCTTTAGAATAAATTGCTCTTTAAAAAAAAGCAAACTAATCTGGTTTCAGCGTGTACTTTCTGACTAATTCATTTTTAACTCCAAAAATTATATATAAAAAAGTCTACTACACCAATTACGGTTCACACCGCCGTTGCTAGGATACAACTTACACAACTGCTGTCTGTCTAGCAAGAAGCAGCGGTGGGAATTTACATTGCTTGCCGTCAATGTTTTCTTAATTTCTTTTACATCTATGAGGCCAAATTTAACTTTGACTAAGTCATCCACCTAGACTAACAGCAAGGTAAATACATTTACTTCAATAAGTGCTCATTTTCTGACTCGTTTCTGCTCCCCTGTTGAAATACATTATACATTCTTCTAGTGGTGCAATAATGTCCGCAACCTTTTTTGAAAATTGTGAATATGACTTAAACTATCCCATTACATTGACTCAATGCAGCATTTGGAGCAGTCACCAGTTTGGTAACGATCACTTTGACAACAACTTAGGAAAAACTATTTGTGGCCATGTCCAGCCAAAATGGAAACCATGTTCTAATTTTTCTATCATGTCACAAGGTCTCTCAGGGTCTCAAATAGTTAGCCCCGCCATGCCGTATATGAAACCACTGAAAAAACACCCTCCATCCTCAACACTGAGAGAGGTTAAGTCTCAGAAGTGTGGGCTTCGACACACAGTCTTCTCTGTCAGTGGAAATGAGTACACCGGGGAGTGGCAGCATGACAAGAAGCATGGTGAGAACCTTGTTAGTTTCAACAAAATGAAATAACTTATTTTGTATTCTCTTTTACCAAACCCAAATGTTTTAACACTGATTTTTTTTTGTTTGTCAAGGTAAGGGAACTCAAGTTTGGAAGAAGCCTGGAGCCATTTATAACGGTGACTGGAAATTTGGAAAACGGGATGGATATGGTACCTACAGCGTGTTAATCCCAGAATCAAAGGAGTATTCAAGGAAGTACAGCGGTGGATGGAAAAATGGGAAGAAGCATGTATGATTTTTTAAATAAAAAATTCTGAGTGTATTCTGAACATGTATGGCCAGTTTGTGACCGACTGTTCATCTCCTCAGGGGTATGGGACATACTTCTACAACAACTCTGAAATCTATGAAGGCGAGTGGAGTGAGGACCTGCGGAGCGGCTGGGGACGAATGTACTTTCAGAATGGAGACATTTATGAGGGTGAATGGATGAGGGACAAACATCATGGACAAGGACTCATTAGATTTTGTAAGATAATTTGTTTATATATATTTGAGAAAAACAAATTGTAGTTTAAACAAAAAAATAAACATGACCATAAATTTTTTACTTGTTTTAAAAGCAAACGGAAACTGGTATGAGGGCACCTGGCGTAATGGCAAAAAGAGTGGTAATGGAAGGTTCTACTACTCTGACAAAGGCATGCTTTATGAAGGTTTTTGGGTAGACGGAATAGCAAAATGTGGGACCCTGTCAGATCCTGAGAGGGACAAAGCTCCAACGCCGGCTAAGTATCCAATTCCAAAGGTATTTCATTTGGACCATTCCACCTTTGTAATCACTTTCATGAGCAGTAAGATAAACAGGCATCACAATGTGATTTTCCAGTGCAGTGTAAGGTATTTATACATTCAACAAATCTTCCTCTTTTCAAGCTTCACCTGACGGATATGGAGTTGGTTTTAAACGAAGCAAAATCATCTTACACAGATCAGTCTTGACAACCAACAAGAGGATCAACCTGTTTCTTCCTCAGATCACATGAATAAAGAAAGAAAAAAAAAGTATTTTCCATGTTGCGTCTGGTCAGTATTTTTATATTTTCACACTGATAACTCATTTCCAAGTTCAGGATGAAACTCAGTTTAAAACATAGATATTCTTACAAAAAAATGTGTGAATAGACAAACCAAAAATAGCAATTACGGTAATTAAATTCTCACAGTTACATCAGCGTGATACAAATGAAAACATATAAGTGATTTCAAGTTACATTCCTTCAAAATTGACTTGAAATGCTTTGCTTCTGCTCAAAATTGATCACACTAGTCTAACATAAACTCTGAAAGAGGATCTCCATGTTCCAACATTCAATTCTGATAAGAGATCTGACTGTCAACATCCAAATATGGTATTTGCAATTAAAAAGAAAAACAAATCTATTTAAGACTGCAGAAGGTGCTATAATATAGAATAAAAAAACTTCAAGATCAAGACATCAGTAAACCACACAGTGTAAGGATCACAGCTGGTGAAAGCAGGTAGTCATTAACGTAGACTTTGCATAGACATCAGTTATGTTAGCTATGCAAATGTCATACTTTCAACACCCAAATTCTGAAAGGGGTTTTGTTAAATAAAATGTTAATTCTATCCCCTCAGCCAGTGCCTTCGATGTCAGCTCTCGCCTCGAATAATACTGTCATAGTGGCAGCTGATTAGTCATGCCTTTGTTAAAAAAAACATGGAGTGCATTAAAACAGAACCTGTAAGTAGAGGGAGACGTCAGGCAGTTCATAAAACACAGCCGGATAATTTACATAAACATAGGTAGGATTTGTCTGATTATCTGATTAATAAATGTAGCAGACAAGAATCCAAGTCACTGATCAGACGTCTGCCATAATGAGATAAATCAAGCAACAATCACAGCTAAGACTTGGTGATTTTAAGCAACATGCATTATGGCAGATTGAGTAGTCACAGTTTACCAGATGTGCTTCTTAAAAATACAACTCTTCACAAAAGTAAATTTCACAACAATGGGTGAGATATATATTCATTCACGTAAAAACCTAGGCCAAACTTTTGTCCTCTCGCTTGGAGAAATCCCAAAGAATTAGAGTTCCTCCACAGACACACAAACTATAAGCGTCTATGGGAAGTGTGAGCTTGGAGACTGCAAAAAGGGAGTTTCTCCTCTGTTATCCAGCTCATTTTGAAGCCTGGTGAGGTTAGACAGCTCCTCCAGCTCCTGAAACTGTCTGTCAGTCTTGTGGCTGACCAAAGAGCGATAGAAATGCACCGCGAATACGATGAAGATTAAACCAAACGGGACCATAATGGATGTGGAGGTGATCGCAGCCGCCACACCGGAAGAAACTGTGCTGTTGTTGGATTTGTTGGGCTTGATGGGCAAAAATTTGACCCAACAGAGTAGAACCACCTCCGCTAGGAAGAGCAAAGTACCAATGACAGTGGAGAAAGCCCAAGCCAATTCGATGTGTCTGTGCATCCTCTCATGGGGAGACTCCTTCACAGAGTTGAGATTGTGCACGTTGCTGACAGCCTCGATATTTGGCAAAATGCAGGTGCTGACCATCAGTGCAAACAGGTGAACGGCCACGAGCACGGTGGTGCAGGCACTGAAAGCAATAAGGAGAGCGGGGTGGTAAGGATAACTGTTGTCCAGCTGCACTTCTACCATGGCGACCTGCAAACGGGAAAACACAACTTTTAACACTCAGCAGCACCATCGCGAGACTGGTCGAGCCCAGAGAATGCATGGGGGGCGATGTTACCATAGCAAATCCGGAGAGCAAAGCTGATGTCCGACTTGAAGCCTTCAGTTTAGCTCGACTCAGGTAGAGCTTTCTCCAGGACAGCGCTTGCAGGGAATGCTCGTTCAGACTCATGTTGCACCACTCGACAAAACACCGGCCCAAGCAGCGCAGCCGTTCGTAACTCTTGCGCCACAGGAGACAGAAAAGAGCGTCCACCTACGTTCACTTAGAGAGCATTTAACCTCGCTCGTTGACGGAATTGCGGAAGCTGTTTCGTCCGGCGGCAGTCCTCCCCTCAGCGTGCTGAACTGCCTGCACCTTAGATTACCCACAAGGCACCGCGCGGCGAGGCGAACATCCGTTACTAAGCGAACCGTCGGCGGCGTTCGTTCGTTCGGTCACCAGCCTCACGACGCGGGAAGAACAAACTATTTTCAGCTCCGAACGGACCATTAAACCAGTCGGCGACACCCGAGTCACGCATATAACGCGGACATTAACTTAATGAGTCACTTTGTTTGTCAGGAAATGTCAGAAACTGGGTCATGTCGAAGGGAGCAGCTGCGGTCAACAGCGAGTTTGATGCTCCCAAAGTGGGACAGGTTCACTTGTTTCTATGTTTTTGTGTTAGACCTTAAAGGCCAAGATGTAAACAGAGGTGGACGCTGACGTATTTTAAATCCTCGTTTGTGTGCACCGTATTCAGAGTTGGAACACGGAACTTTAAACGAGGCAATGATTTTCTCCTCCTCTCTTGTGTGAAGCTGCAAAGAACATGAGACTATATGGACATACTTTGGGCTTTTTTCTTTGTTTGTTTCCCTTTAGCATTCTTAGCTATTGCTCATTTTAAAACAAGATGCGTATCAATTGTTTGACAGGACCCTATATATAATTCCTGATAGATATGGGGAGTAATCATTTTGATTTCTTAATTTTTTTATTACATTTCTCACAACCAAAGTTAAAATGACACAACTAGAACGTGTGTTCTTCTTTATTTCCTTTCTCATTTGAAAAAACAACAATGCAAATTCATATTAGCAATTCATTTACCAAAGTTGGGTACATAGTTTTCTCTGGGGTGTTTTTTGTCAATAAAAAATGTTCTTTGAGTGTCATGCAAGTAAGATATTTTCTACATACGTCCATAAACAAGTGTAAAGCAAATGCCTAATGATTTGTGCTCCTGGAACTTTCTGCTGATTTAGTTAAAGAGAAGCCAAAAGTAACAGATTAAGAGGACCAGCGACCTGACCCTGGCATTGTGATGGATGTGTAGGGTTTGTAAATCCCACTGAAGGCGGCAGACTGACATGCTATGACGCTGTCCAACAATGTTTTGGTTCCTGGCGGTGACGTAATACACAAAAACATGGTTCCCCTTGTTTTGAACCCGTAAAGCGTGCTAAGTGCTTCTTTAACTTTACCAAGCACGAGGATGCTTTTCGCAGACTGAGCGACTGGAAAACCATCTCGAGAGACGATGGCTCAGTCAACGGAAACGTGTGCTGACTCCGGACGGAGGCTGGTGTGTACCATCTGCCATGTTAACGTTAGCTTATGAAGACAGACTGGCAGCGAGCTAATTAGTTAGCTATGCTAACGTTCGCAATTGGAAACGTTGGGACATTTGTCATGCCACCGAAGCCCACCAAGTTTTAGGGAAACGAGGGAGGGCGACATTTGCCGCATTTTAAACCCCATTGCACGTTGAAATTTTGTCAGTAATTGTCGAGTGTGCCGTAGTCAAAACAAGACAAATGCACACAGTGGAGTGAAATCATGCCATGAATGCAGTTATCATCTCGGGGCATCACACCAGCAGCTCCCCCGATAAGCGCATCTTAGCCGTGCTGGTGTCATGCAGTGGAGGAGGAAATGGTGCAGTCACGGTAACGTAAACAGTAGTACTATGGAAATGTGAGCACGGCCCCTCTGCTCCAGTTTGAAAGTTGAGAGTAAATAAAAAACGGAGGCTGGGCTGGTCTCCATCAGTGGTGGCCGTCAGCGGAGCGGAGCGGAGCGGGCCTTTGTGACACGGGGGTGGCCGTCCAACCAAGCATGTGTCCCAATATTGACGTGTAAAACCCTCTGTCGTTTTCAATGGCAGCGCTCCATCTGCCGGAGGATGTACGACGAAAACGAGGACCTGTCCGACGTGGAGGAAATCGCAAATATCCGAGGGTTCAGCGTGGAGGAAAAGCTCGCCAGCGACAGCTACAGCGCGGACTTCGTCCGGACGATGGAGGGCAAAGGTAAATAAACACAAAGCACGCCTCGACTTTGAGCTGGCCCTGGGATCATCTGGAAAGACCAGCTGTTTAATATCTGTCTTACAAAACGCTCCTCTTCCCCTGAGTTGACATGCTCTTTTTTTAAAATGCTTTGGTATTAAACTCAGTTACTGTCTTGCAGATTTCACGTATGAATATGTGCAAAAGGAGGCCCTCAGGATCCCACTGATTTTCAAAGAAAAAGCTCAACTGGGAATCAGGTGAGAAGTCTTTTTCTGCCTGGATTTGCTCATAATATCAGGGAGTGAAAACTTTGTATCTTGTAATGTCATCCCAAAAGGAAAACACCATGGAACATTTGCACAAGTTGTAGATATTCTTTTGTAAATACAGTTAAAAGGAATGCATTATTCATCCTTAACACTGTCAAATGTGAGTGATTAATATCCCACTTTTTGAAGTCTGGTTATTATAATTGACTTGATAACAGAGTATTATTACATAGTTGCAGTTACTTATTCCAACCCATCTCTCCTTATACAGACTGATATTCTGAACTTTTTGCAGCACATGTAAGTGCCTGACTGACCTGCAGACCCCTCTTATATTTGTACAGAATGCCTGATCCAGAGTTTACAGTCAGTGAAATTAAAGGATTAGTTGGTAAGTGGACACACGTGTACAAACACATATATATTTCCTTATGTAGACACACAAAACCTGTGAAGAATACTCACATGTATAGCTATCCCAGCTACAGAGTGAAATAGGACATGACTGCAGTTTAAGCAGCTCAACAAATCCCTTCAGATGATGACTAATAGCACACTTTCTTTTCAAAGGTAAAATACTTGACCTGAGACAGAATAAAACACTTCTGCCATTAGCAAATAGTCATTTATCTGATGTGGAATTACAAAAATCCAAAAATATAGAAAGCCTATTAATTGAAAAAGCTACTGTATGGCACAGGTGGAAAAACTGTTTTTAGATTTCTGTTTTATGAATATGAAAAGATGGACTCAGCGGGAGAGCATGTTGATGGGTTTTCAACTAAATTAATGACTACACACAGCCCTCAGGCTGTCCTTTGTGTGTATTTATTGATCTGGTAAAGGTGAGCACTTTCTGAGCTCTTATGTATTCTGAAAATATGTTTCAGTCTTTGGGATAACTGCTCCATCTAGTGGCCAACATACTCAATAACATTTAAGAGATTCCTGCAGATTTTCTGTGCTGGCGGAGGTTTGCAGATGCCTTTTGTTTTTCTCTTTCCCAGCTGATTTAAAACCCTATGGACAGATAGTGCAGGAGGAAGAGCCCATTACATTTAGTCCCTGCAGATGCAGATAACTTTCTTAGTTTCATTTAACAGGACATGCTCTGTCTGCCCTTCCTCTTCACCATGGAACCCACCACTATGTCAAGCATATCATTTTGAATTGATCCAAGTGTCCTGTTTTTTTTTTTAACAGAAAAGCTGTTTTACTTGCATAGGTTAATTTCAGCCCAAATTCTGGTTGTTTCTTGCAGGAAGTCGGCGCCCTGTGGATGTTATGGACGTAAGCACTCAGAAAGGCTCTGAAATGAGCATGGCTCAGTTTGTTCGCTATTATGAAACACCAGAGGAAGAACGCGACAAACTCTTCAATGTCATCAGTTTAGAATTTAGCCACACTAAGTTG
Source organism: Menidia beryllina (assembly GCA_013363375.1). NCBI lineage: Eukaryota > Metazoa > Chordata > Actinopteri > Atheriniformes > Atherinopsidae > Menidia > Menidia beryllina. Next base: position 6,327,960 of record JABUIW010000124.1, on the reverse strand, counting down.
GAGAACCTCATCAAACGGCCAACAGTGGTAAAGTAACTTAATGCCAACTTGTCATAAATCTAGATGCATGTTTAGAGAGAGACTATTGGAAAGTGATAAGGCTGATGCATGAACATGCTGTTCTGGTTATTTTCACAGGTAGACCAAGTGGACTGGGTGGACAACATGTGGCCTCCTGATTTGAAACAAAGCCAAACGGAGGCCACAAATGTTATCTCAGATATGAAGTACCCTAAAGTGCAAAGGTAAGATTTTGCATTTGTGCCGAAAAGTTGATCAACAGTGCGAAATATGGAAAACAGATCTGCTTCCGCGATCATAAATACAACCTCCTTCTGCCATCTGATTACCTCGTGCATTTCTCCATCCCTGCTGAGCTCTGTATGTTTTAAATCACTGTTGGTGCTCTATATTGTTGCTAGGCAGCAAATTTTCCTCAAGAGAAAAAGATGGTTTGTAACAGCTGTGGTCTGACGGCTCAGGCGCCTCTCAGCCAATCAGCAGAAATGGAGCCAAAATGAGTGACAACCAATAATTTACTTTTTTAAACCTTCTTTATCACATAGAAACATGTTAATACATACTTCATTGCATATCTAAAAAAAATGTATCTTATTTTGTGTAACTAAATGAATAACCTCTATCTTCAATTGAGATAATATTTAGGCATCTTTCCTTCAAAAGCTGGTTCAGTGAATCTGTCCCGCTATCTCTAAATAAGAGTAAAAAAGAGGTTGTTTACCTGTTTACACTGCAGTGTTGATTCCTTCACAGCTGCTCCCATCAAGCTAAATGATCTCTCCCTCAGGTGCTAATCGACTCCTGTCTAATTTCCAGAGGTGAAAATAGGAAAATTCTGATTTTCATCACTTTAGCTCTCTTATGAGTTTCCTCTTGCCATATTTTCTGTTTCTGCTTGTGAAGCTTTTCTTTAATTAAAAACTGATTCGGGCTGGTGTCTTATATTTCATGATCAACATTTGAGCGGATGGCAGTTTGATTTGGGGTCGTTTTTTTTTGTTTTATTAGGTATTGTTTGATGAGTGTGAAGGGCTGCTACACAGACTTCCACATTGACTTTGGAGGAACTTCAGTTTGGTATCATGTATTCAAAGGACAGAAAGTAAGTTAAATGTATGCTTTAGTAAGAGTTCCACCATTTTGTGGTATTGCATTGAGCACAGATTTGATAATATTTCTTAGCAAAAAGAATGTAAACAGCTTCATTGTGAACTTCAACTTATTCTCATTAGGTTTTCTGGCTGGTGCCCCCCACCCACCATAACCTGGCCCTGTATGAGGAGTGGGTTCTATCTGGCAAACAGAGTGATATCTTCCTTGGGGACCGAGCTGATGGATGCCAGAGAGTGGAGCTGAAACAAGGATACACCTTCTTCATCCCATCTGGTGGGTTGCCATGGTATTTAAATGTCGCCAGCAGGAATACATTTTCCTCCACTTTAATGAAGAGGAATATAAGCTTTCTCCAGTTATTGTGCTTTATGAGTCTGTACTGTGTTTCTTCATTTTGCCACGAAGGTTGGATTCATGCTGTTTACACCCCTATGGACACACTGGTGTTTGGAGGCAACATCCTGCACAGCTTTAACATTCCAATGCAGCTAACCATCCATGAGATAGAGAACAGGACTAAGGTAGGAGGCTGCATTCTTTAATGTTTGGCTACAATCTGACCTGTCTCACGATACTGTAAACTCTACTTGGAAAAGCTTTATCTCTCTGAGAAGTCTAGGAAGGTTAATAGTCTACCTTTAAGAGGTGGGAGGATAATAGGAGTAGTGGAAGTGGAGTCAGCTTTGATTTGACTGAAATTAGGGGCTGAAAGTGAAAAGGTAAGATATTTGTTAGTGAAAAAATATACATTTGTAGTTAAGTATGAAACCATAATCCGTATTATTAATATAAGACTCATACTCTTTAAAAAAGATAACTCCTTATAGGCTTTTTAGAGTGTGTTGTTTATGCTGTGCTGTGTATAGACTTTTCACAGCCATTGTAAATGATTTAGAAATATCACTCTAATTTAACATTCGAATTATGAACATATGCTTTGCTAACTTTAACTTGTATTTCTGGAGAATTGTCCCTGGGCAAAGTAGTGATTGCCTCTTTGGCTGTTTATCTAATGCTTCAATAACCACTGTTAATGCCTGGTATTAGATATTGCCAGGAGGTTTCTGATAATGCCCTTGTTAGAAAAAACTCTTTCTCTAATCAAATATTTGGGAAATCACGTAACAAAAAAAGTTTACATCATTTGGCAGCTTTGCATGAATTGAAGGAAAACCTTTTTTTCCTTTGTCTTTAGGTGCATTCCAAATTCCGCTTCCCCTTTTACTATGAGATATGCTGGTATGTCCTTGAGAGATACCTTCACTGTCTGACCAAACGGTCCTACCTTACTCAGGAGATCCGCAGGGAGTGTGTAGGTGAGTAAAAATAAATAAGAAAAACAGATTTTAACAGCATATACTGAATTTGAGACACAGGGTTGAGTTTTGAACCCACTAGATTGACCTGTGGCTGATCAACCTCTTTTAATATTGAGCGTACTTTTTCTGAAATGTATCAATGGTAGAATGATTTGGTAGAATATTTCATATTCTTCCAGGCTTTGCTGATTTCAGAGTGATATCAACAGAAATTGTTTCCCACTTTTATCTTTTCAGATTATGAAGCAAAGGCAAAGACAGAGAGCCCCTCCTCTGACTCCAGAAGCCAGGACATTAATGAGGACTCGTGTGGGACTCAAATCAGAGATTACCAGGGAGAACATACTGAGAGAGTCATTGAGGAGAGCCCCAACTCACCAGACAATATGAAGGGCCCATTTCTCAAGGCTGCTCTATCTGTTGACTCTGAGGACAGCTGCAATCCCTGCTCCACCACTCTGGACTTCCCTAAAACCCCTTCTGACTCTCCAGCTTCAGAATCTCCAGGAAAATGGACTCATTTAACAGAATTTGAGCTGGTCGGACTAAGGACACTGGTGGAGAAGCTGGAGTCACTTCCGGAAAACAAGAAATGTGTCCCGATGCAAATTGAGAACCCCAAAGCTCTGCTGGAGGACATGAAGGTAAAAAAACAAAGACGTCACTTGAAAAAAGTTCCTTTCAGAAAACAGATACAGTTGAGACTTTTTCTTGTCCTCTGTCTGTGTGAAGGCGGTCTTAAAGGAACATGCTGACGATGACGCTAAATTAGCAATCACAGGGGTTCCTGTTGTCTGCTGGCCAAAGAAAACCACAAAGGTAAGATTATTTAACCGGCAACCTGGCATATTGTTATTTTTGTTCTGGGGCATTAAGCTAAAATAGTTGAATATCTGATGATACAAACGTTGTGTCCTCTTGTTGTTTGACTTGCTGGTTGTTATTGAAACCATGCAGCTACAGATGGGTCAGAGTGCCCATGCTGAGTCCTGTCTACGACAGAAACTGCCCACACCGTGGTGGATGTCAGAACTGAACTATGGAGAGATGAACCAGGGAGATTTGGTATAAATGAATCACTTTTTCTTTCAGAAGGAAGGAGGAAAGATGGAAATAGTAAGCTTGTAGGATAATGCTCTGCTGGGACACCTTGGGCCCTGTAGCCTATAATGGCTGTACGTCATTTTGTTAATGAATGAATAGAGCAACAATATATGAGTCTAATGGAGTAGATGTGGGGTGAGCTAATGTGGAAAAGCATGTTCGACACAATATTAGATGAGCATATTACTGTGGCTGCTCAGTGTATGTAGTAATATCCTGTGAAAAGGGATGCTTATATTTTGGTATAGTGTATTTTACAGGAAAACGTAATGTGTAAGACAGTTGTTACTGACACTAATTGTATATTAGTCGTCTAAAGTAGAGCAGATCTATTTGAAACCCTGCCAACTCGACCCAGTTTATTTTTCACTGATCTATATTTTCAGTGGAACTGCCAGTGAGTATTATGTTTTTTTCAGTTGTTTCCACTTGGTATTTTTCTTTCATTGCTTTCCAGGTCTCTGAGGGACTAAATCCTCTTGTTCCATAATCAGGTTCAGATTCCTTATTCTATGTTCCAGTCCTCACTAAATTCATTACTCAGAGCAGGAGCCAGGTTATTGGTATCATTTGGAGAGAGCAGAATCACAATAATTATTATAATTATGAAGATTTTTTGATTAGCTGAAACGTTTAAAAATTACTGAAAAGTTTAGAATTACGCTCAAATATTTTCCTGTCTGTGGGTTTGTTTCCAAATTAAGGAAAAATAATACAATCGGTTCAGGTTTTCAAGTGTTCAGCTTTAAAAATGTTTGTGATATGGCTCTCTTCTCATATGAAATCTGTTCTAATGTTTAATATCTGAGTGCCACCAACTGTTTGGGGATCGGTATGCTGGACCCACCACCGTCTCTGTGTAATTACATCAGCTTTAAACATTGGTAGACTGTGAATGATTTTCTGTCCCGGTTGGCTAAAAGATCAGTAACAAAACATTTAAAAAAACTTGCATGACATTAAGATGATAAACTGAAAAAGGAACAATCTAACCACTTCTGTTCTCGCATGTAAAAACACAAGCCGTCTGTATTTTAAAAGCATAATTGTAGATTTGATGTGAATGCTGTTTGATATTTCTTTTGAAACAGTTTAACTAACTTCTAACTGTAAAGGAAACCAAAAAGCCAAAATGTGAGGTTTAAGAATATTCTTCATCTGCATGTGTGCAAATGAAATTTCTGCTGGTCTCATAACCTTCTGGCTCACCCCCACCACTTCCCCAACCGGTCAGCTGCTGGTCGTGAGGCCTCTTTGTGTTTTCCTTTTGTAATGAGATGCCATCTGGCTCTGTTGGCTGTGCAGAGCCTGCTCTACTCTTGCTGCGATGCTCATCATGAATATGGGAACACCTCCACTGCTGTGTCTCCCCATTGGACACACACACACACCCACCCGGTACATATTCCGGTGCACTGCGGCCTGCCATTGGCTCGGTGCGTCCAGGGGCTCCTCCCCCTTCCCAGGGAGCCTTTCCATATTAATGAGACAGGCTTGTATGTGCTTTTTACATCTGCTTGTGGTATTGTGAAGCTTTGGAGCAAGAGGGAGGGCTGTAGGCCTGACAGCAGTATCAGGAGTAGAAGGAGGAGGAGGAGGAGGAGACTGCAGCCATGTCAGTTTGCTGTGAGCTGGACGGTGTCTGAAAACAAGCCATGGCCATGTCGTTGAGCGCTGATGATGAGGACTACGACTCAGACTCTGAGCAGGTTAGCACACTAAAGCCCTCCAGGCAGGCATAGAGAGGTAACCAGAGGAATGCTTGTTTTCAGACAGAGCAGTGTGTGCAGCATCACAGGGCAGCGAGGAAGCGGAGCTGCCTTGAGACAAAAGCATTGATTAAGTCTGCCTTCTGTCCTTAGTCTCTAGTTTTTGTCCAACCTTTTTTAAAAAAAATAGGTTTGCTGTTTGTGTTTAGAAGAGAGAGGATGCTTGTTGTTTAGTCAGATAAATCCAGCAATACAGCACAGGATGTGATTATGTTGTACAGACTCTTTTCTTGTTCAGATTGGTTGTTGTAAGATGCAGGAGATGAAGCTATTGTGGCTGATGGTGAAATAGTTGAACATAAGATAGGAGAGTAAATGACAAGAGGCAATTTAGTCAGTTTGTGCTCTTGAAAAATGAAGGCCAGTTGAACCAATTTTGACTTGTTTCAGGAGTAGATCGCCCTCAGGTGGGGTTTGCTTGCACAGGTGTTTTGTGCATCCGAACCACACCCCCTCACTGTCTGCAAGCAAAACTCTGAGTGCAGATGAGTGAGTCCATCTTGGTCTGCTGTCAAATATCATCAACAAAGTTTTTTCAAGTTGTATTGCAGTGACATTCCTGAAGTCACTGACATGTTCTAATCCTAACGCTAATATGCACAGCAGGCTGAATCACTGGTAAGATGAGTTATCTGGCTGTTAAGCCAAACATGGCAGCTGTCCAGCAGAAATCTAAACAACCTGTGTGTAAATTTCCTCACACACAACAAAAGTGCTTGTACAATGTTGTAGCATTATATTCTTTTTACTTAAATGTTCTCATTTTTTAATTCTGTATCTTTTTTAAAAACTCTATGAGCATTATTTAACTTCTCCTTTTGTCATATTTTTGTCAAGTCAGATATGTCCAAATGAAAAGAAATAAGTAGTTTTATCAATGTAACCAGAATGATGTGATAATCACAGGATGAAACAGTGGGCTTTTTACCTAAGTGTAGACTTCTGACAGCTTTCTTAGTGTTCTAAGCTATTTAATTATGAATATCTTTTCCTTTAATAAAACCGTTTATCTGCGTTTTCTGCAGCCTGTGCTCACAATGGGCTGATGTCAGTTTGTTTAATGTGATTCTAAATTTCATCAACAACATCAGCGCACAACAATGCGTGCCATTCAACAATTTTCATCTGCTGCTCAAAAATGTTCTGTGAACTTTGAAGTGTGAAGAAATGAGTTGCTGGTCTTGAGCCATCATTCTTACAAATGCATCTGTCAGTTCTTCAGAGACATACGTAATGAAAATGTGACTTCTATATCTCTGGTATCTTTGCTCCTCAACGAGCTTGTAATGGACAGCACGTGTCAGAATGTCCCATTATTTAATTCTGCGCTCCAGTGAGAAATAATCCACAGACAGTGTGCGTGTGTGTGTGTATGTGTGTGTGTGTGTGTGTATGGGTAGGCATAAGCAATTATCAGTAGTCTTTCTTCTTTTATGATTTTCCTTTTGTACCTGTAGTTAAACTTGCAGGTGCACATTAATGAATGCAGTAAATCACAGAGTGTCTGGATAGATTTTACTTGCCATGATCTGACGTTTGTCGTAACTTGAACCTGTTATCTTACCCAGGAATAGGTTTCAGATCCGGGTGTAATCGCTTCAGTTTCTTACAGTGGGTTATTTGGTCTCATTTCAGTGTTCCTCCTCTTAATCCCCATCAACACCCCCCAACAGTCCAGCACCAACCCCATCCCCCTCCCCAATATCTAACTCTAATCCTGTCTGCTCACCACAAATCTGACTGTCTGTTTGTGTCTATTTTGTGGCTATTGTTAGAATAAAATATTGTAATATGCTTAAAGACTGAGCCTGCTCACTTTTTCTGTTGGAGGCTCTCATTACAGATCTCATTGGCTACAAGTGTGTGTGTCATGCACTGTTCTGTAAGGGAATGGGATGTGGCTGTTGCTATGCTGACACCAGGAAAATCTGCACTGCCGATGTAACTAAAGAAATCTGATCTTGGTTTCCAAGAGCTGCAGTGTTTTTCACTCCTTGTTTATTTAATCTTGCTCCCTGCCGCTTATTGTCTCTCGTGTGATGGCTGGCAATATTTTGCCATGCGGTTTTAATGGTAAAAACACATTGCTGTTCTGGCTCTGAGCCTGAGTGGAAGCAGTATATGTGATATAGAAAAAAAACGTCATGTTGATCAAAGACATCTCCTCTCCCTGCAAATGAAATAATGCGCACTGTTCTGATTCAGTCTGTGTGCCTTGTAACACTGAATAATGGGTCTTTGTGATGCATGTGTGAAATGTAGCCATAAGTGTCGCTTCTCTTTGAAGTAGAAACAAGCAAGTGAAGTGCTAAATTTGGAAAGCGCCTTCAGGGACATTTTTGATTTCTCTTTTTTTTTTGCTCTTGTTTTCTGTGCAGAAACAGCCATGAATAACGTGTTTATATCGAGCATTTTTTCAAATTTGAGGATCAATACTCTTATTTGGTATTATCAACCCAGAACAGAAAGGCAGTATCCATCCACCGTAATTCTCATTACTGCTGAATTTAACTGAACATTTTTTTTAATGACATAATCTGCTTTCTATTAACACCATTGTTGAATGAAATGCTGTGTGTTACAGAACAAAACTCTATGAGAGCTTTGTCATTTCTTGACAAAAAAATAGTAAGATGTCAAAAATAGTAAGATGTCAATCATCAACCAGTTTTTATCTTTTAATGTGAAGAAGTGTCTGCATACCAAATATTTTTATGCACAAGTTAATGTGTAGTTAATATGCAGAAAAAACAGCCTAAATTGAGTCAGACACTTAATATAGCCAATATAAATCTTTTACATTTAGTTGGAAGATGCATGCGTAGCTGCATGAAAGTGAAACATAACCTCTTTCATGTTTTTTTTTTGGGATAAATATTGCTGGCCTTATTGTTTTTAAGTACTTGGCACCATATCCTCTTTATTCCCTTAAGCCCCGTCCTCCCAACCGGCCGAAACCTAAGATGGCTGCATCTCCTGCATCAGCAGTCAAGCTGTCAGCCAGTCGGGGAACATCTGGTGCCAGGAGGAGGAGGACGCGCTGTCGAAAGTGTGAGGCATGTCTGCGAACGGAGTGCGGAGAGTGCCACTTCTGTAAAGACATGAAAAAGTTTGGTGGGCCGGGGCGAATGAAGCAGTCATGCATCATGAGGCAGTGCATAGCTGTAAGTACGGAATAATTTTTAACATAAATCTATTAATGTATTTGTGTTTTTTAAATTCCAGAAGACAGGCTTGTTTGATCTTTTGGGTTACTTCGGAAGATTGACAGCAGTTTCATAGAAGCTGAATAGAAAAGTATAGCCAGCAGGTGACTAATGGATATTTGCATGAAGACTATAAACAACTGCTGCTGGTCCATCCAGATGTTCTATCTGGAGTTTTATGATTCAGTACCATGGACAGGGACACAGAGAGACAATATGGCTTATCTACAAAGTAGGCGATGGTAAACACTGGACCATGCTGGTAGAGAATTGTGGGGTCGTCCCAAACTCCCATATTTGTGGCACTGTGTTCTCTCACAACTGTGTCAAGTGTTAGTTAAAGGTACGTTGTTATCAGGCTGCGAGTCTTCCACACTTTTAAAAACTCTTTTTAAAACAAGATTGGACCCATTGATCTGCACGCAGTACTCCACAATATTAAATCGAAAACAGTTTTTTAAAGCTGAGCTGTGATGTATCGGCAGCCAGAGGCGGGTCCTTCATCATACTGCCGACCACTAAGCCAATCAACCCTATGACTGAGATCTAGGGTCTTTTTGGGAGAATCCTTACAGAAGAACACTGATGCAACACATCTCATTGTCAAACACCTGGATGGCAGCATCCTTCTGTCTGGGCTGTGAAATGGAAAAAAAAAAAGACTTGAGATTTCATCCGTTATTATTACAGTAATTCATAGCTTTCAGGGTCAAAACATTGTGCTTAATTAAGTAAAGACATCCGTTAAGTGTTGCCACAGAGAGTAGTGATGTAATACAGCAGCTCCTCTGCTGTGTTTTGTCTTCTTCAGCCTGTTCTGCCTCACACAGCAGTGTGTCTTGTCTGTGGTGAGGCTGGAAAGGAGGACACCGTGGAGGACGAGGAGCAGAAGTTTAACCTGATGCTCATGGAGTGCTCCATCTGCAACGAGATCGTCCATCCTAACTGTCTCAAGGTAAATTCCTTCCTGTTATGATTTTATTAAAGCATAGTCACTGGAACTGCTGAATTGATTTCCCAAACACTTTCTAACTTTCTAAGTCTGCGTGTGCATTGTTTGTCCAGGTTAAAGATTCAAATGGATTAGTCAATGATGAATTGCCAAATTGCTGGGAGTGCCCAAAGTGTAACCATGCAGGGAAAACGGGGAAAGTAAGCATCAGTTTGCACTTCACCACACATCCATTAAACACATGAATTTGCCTATTAGCTGACCATATATCCACTTCTCCCAGAACCAGAAAAATAAAGTTGTGCTCTCTTTTTTCTAACCTTTTGGCCTCAAAGCAAAAAAGGGGTCCAGGATTTAAGTACGCGTCAAACCTTCCTGGGTCTCTTCTGAAAGAGCCGCGGTTAAACCGGGACCCTAAAGAGGAGCCTGATCCGCCTTTGGTGGCTACAGCAACTGTTACCGCCTTGACTTCCACATCTGCGGTGAAGAGAAAGCCAGAGCGGGAGGCCATCTCTAAAAGAAACGACGAGGAGCCTCCAAAGAAACGTCCCCCACTTCTCTCTCTGGATGGACTGCCTCGACCAAGGCTTGAGGACAATCCTCTGAGAAAAAAAAGGAAACTTTTTGACACCAATGATGAACCAGTCATGTTCAAAAAGAAGGTAAGAGGCATTAGAAATATCCCAGGTAATCTTAGTTGGATTAACATTTGTAAAGCAGATTTAAACTTCAGTCCCATTTCAAATATGGATGATTCTTTTTAAGATGATGGCAGTTATAAAAAACGTTCATTTAAAGTTTAAGGTGTTAACTTTTTTGTAATTTTCTCTGTGGTCATGCTACTTGTATGTGGTCTGACAGTTGTATAAACGGTTAATAAGAATGGCTGTTGCAGTTTGAAAGAGTTGTTTAATTTGTTTACCAGCATCAAAATTATATGATTAGGCCAAATGTTTCTCTCTAAGTGGTATAACTGTCCAGGTAAAGAATACCGCACGCAATTTCCTTTTCTTTTTTTGCAGATAATGACATTTACATTTTTGTGCTGGTTAGTGTCAACAAAGCATCAGCTTCCAGTGTTTTCCAGTGTGGAGGTTGCTTCATCCTGTAGTTATTATACTGAAAAACATTTAAATAGCTTTCGTAGTTGCAGAGAAATTTAAGAGTTGACACAGGAGAGATGGTTGAGTCTCTGCTTTGACTTGCTTTGACAGACAAATTTGAATTCTTAGTTTTGTAAATAACTCCATGCCTGCAGCATATTCATATTTGTAGAGCTCATTTATTCACGAAGGAACAGCTAGTTCCCTCATAGCCTTTAGTGTACATCTATGGTTTAAAATATAACTTTTATGACATTACAAGACCATTTATGCATTTTCAAAATCTAGAATGCTTTGGTGTTTATTAGGAACATCACAAATGGTAAATTTAGAGAATCAAAATGTGTATATTTGCAGGAGTGGGGTTTCTCAGCTTGATACCTTGAAATAGATTAAAATTAATATATTTAAATGACAACATTTTAAGTTTATTTTGTTGCTCCCCGGACAGAAGGCTGTGAAACAGCGTAAAATGTATTCCCTAATTTTCACTAAAATAATCATGATTCTTTTAAATAGATTTTTTTCCTTTACTATTTCTTTAGAAGAGGCTTTCAAAACCGGACGATCCATTTACTCTGAAGCTGCTGCGGCAAATCAAGACAGAGGTCGATCATGGCGATGAAGATGAAGATCAGGAGGATCACGAAGAAGACAGTTTGTCTTTGGACGGGATGCATTTTAAGGAGAAAAATGAGTATGATGATGAAGCCGAAGAAGCAGAGGAAGAGGAGACGGTACCAAAAGAGAGAGACAGTAGTGCAGAGGACAAAGCTAAGGTGCTCTTAAATCCCCTCAGGCCTTCTGCTGCTAGAGAAAGTGACCATTCGTCCTCCAACTCTCCCAGAGCTGGACCAAGCAGCGATCCAGGTGACACACAGGAAAGAGGCTTGGCTCAGCTTAAAGCTCGTCATCAGCGCAGACGTCTTCCCAGCAAAGAAGCGAGCAAAGACTTTAAACTGGAGATTCCCAAGCCAGAAGACCCTCTGAGCAACCCAAAACAGGGCTCAGTGAAGACAGAGGAGATCTCCGCCAACCACAATCGCAAACCACTGAAAAACGAAGATTCTCTGAGCAATCAGAACCGCAAACCACTGAAGACCGAGGACTCGCCGACTCACCCGAACCGCAGAGCCCTTAAAATGGAGGAGGGTGTGACGAATCAGAACAGACAGCCGCTGAAGACGGACGACTGTCTGGCTAACCAAAATCACAAGCCGGTGAAACTTGAGCCCGAGAGCGACGCGGAGGACCACAAGCCCAGGTGGCCCCTGAACAACGGCAGCTGCGACCTGGGCGACTGGCTGCGCCACCGAGGGCGGGAGGTCAACGGGACGCCGCGCGGTTACTCGCCACTCAGCTGGAGCAGAAACCCTCCCGTAACGCCCATATGTCCGCGGCCGCTCCCCCGCCGGTCGCCACCCAAATGCATCCAAATGGAGCGGCATGTGATCCGGCCCCCTCCCATCAGCCCGCCGCCCGACAGCGTCCCCCTGACCGACGGGGAAGCCCACGTGATGCGGCGAGAGATGTGGATGGCGGTGTTCAGCCACCTCACCCACCGAGACCTCTGCGTCTGCATGCGGGTCTGCAGGACCTGGAACAGATGGTGAGAACAAGACAAACACACAGCGCGTCCTCTGCACTTCAGGGCCCGCCGGCCAACAAAACTTCTCTTCTCTCACCAGGTGCTGTGACAAAAGGCTTTGGAAGCACATCAATCTGAACCGCTGTAAGTCCATCACCCCTCTCATGCTGAGCGGGATCATCCGGAGACAGCCAGTAGCTCTGGATCTCAGCTGGACCAACATTTCCAAGAAACAGCTCAGCTGGCTCATCAACAGACTTCCTGGTAAATAGACCGAATTCAACTAAAACTTACTAAGCACGGACAAGATGCCTTTGTGAGTGTAGTGAAATTCTGACAGTGGAGGTTTTTAGTTTCGCGATATTTGAGAATGGCTACATCTCTAGAAGAAGTGTTGGTTTTCTATACTGGACCCTACTCTCTAAGATGAAAAATAAGCTTTTACATAAATTGAGTGACTTCAATACAAGATTAAACTTTGTTCTAAACATTTGCATATATCTATGCAGCCAAAATTCCAGCCTAGATCTACCAATGGAGCTCAGACCTTTGTTGTGTTTGAGGGTCAAAGGGAATAAAAGGCTTTGACACAAAAGTTTAACTCGAACTAAAACTCTCACCCTGATTTTGGAGCTCCTTAGTCTAGTTGCTGCTTCAGGTAAAATGAAAAAAAGATGGCAAAACAAGCAGGGCTGATTTTTGAAAATGCACTTGAGGTGTATTTTGTCGGTTCCTCATGAATGCTGAAAAATTGGATACATGTGTTCATAGTAATAAACCATAAGTATGCTGTCTGTTTAGCCTTGTTGCTGCACACGTTTGCATTAAATATAATGCGTGTAATTATGAGTTTGTGCTCCTGCAGGTCTGCGCGTGCTGCTTCTGTCTGGATGCTCCTGGGTGGCTGTCTCCGCTCTTTGCACTTCCAGCTGTCCTCTCCTGCGAACGCTGGACGTTCAGTGGGTGGAAGGACTAAAGGACGCCCAAATGAGAGACCTGCTGTCGCCGCCCACAGACAACAGGCCAGGTACAAACACATTATCCGTCTGAGCAGGCCACCTCAACCCGGCTGGATGGCTGCAGAGGCCAGAAAACCTCATATGCTTACACACTCTAAACACCTTGTTCAAGAAAAAAGAAGGATATTTAGGTTTGTCCTGTGTACCCTAATGGAATTATGTTCATTCTTCGGTCCATTTTTAGATGATAAGGGTCAGACACAGTGATATAGCAAATATATACCGGTACAGCTTGAAGCAAAAAATGATTTATTTAAAAGCCCAATTTTCAAAACAATTGCATTCATCAGCATATTTAACTGGAACTATTTTTAGTTGTGGGATTGGGTTGTTACTTAAGCTACAGAGTTCTTTATTAGTGTAAAGAAGGAGCATGTCACCCTTCACGATGGTGCGACTGGCCGCTGTGTTTTTACTCCTTCTGTTGAACTCTGTGGCACAGAAGTGAGCTCCCACGTCGGAGGCACAGGAAACCGCTGTCAGCAGTTCACGCTTCACTTTGGATTTATCGACAGTGAGGGAAAGTCCTTTGGTCAGACAAACAAACTCCACTGAGCACCTCATTTTTTTTCGTCCTCCCTCTGTTAATCTTCCTGCCTGTTTTTTGTAGGTCAGTTAGACAACAGGAGTAAGCTGCGTAATGTGGAGGACCTGCGTCTGGCGGGGCTGGACATCACAGACACATCTCTACGGCTCATCATTCGCTACATGCCCGTGTTGTCCAAGCTGGACCTCAGCTACTGCAACCACGTCACTGACCAGTCTGTCAACATCCTGACGGCTGCAGGGACAACCACTAGAGACTCTCTCACGGACATCAACCTGTCAGGTACACGTCTGTGAATCCGACTTTGACTCACTTGGCCTTTGTGGCAATCAATTATCTGCAGTCAAGCAAAGTAATACCAATGGCTCCAAAATGCACAAACAGGAAATGTTTTAGTGGCGTGTTAATTTAGGCACTACTTCATAAACTGAATGCTTCTTAATGTATTTAACGTTAAGATCTGCAGTTTTGAGTTTAGGATTTTGTGTATTTCCTTTTGGAGTCTGCAGTTTATCAGCAATAAATCATCAGATATTTGCCCAAAGGTTTGGAGGCTCTTTCAAATCTACAACAAGATGTTACTGGTTACAATTTTTTCTGAATTAATGTTTGAATAATAAATAAAAAGAATGCAAAAAAGGTAAGTTGATGCAGAAAAAAAAGTTCATTAAATTTTAACCCTGTAAAGCCAAATGAATCATATTTGATACATACGGTTTCTGAAATGTTTTGCATCTAACACTTTTTGCATAATTAAATGGTAAAAACTTTGCTCAAAATCCTATTGTACACAATCAGATATACCTGAAAACTACACAAAAAATAATCTTGACTTATCGCATAGTAATAAATTATTAATATTAAAATCTTATTTTTGTTTTTTCTTTTTACATATTTTGTTAAAAGGCCAAATAAAAAAGTAATTTTCTGTTTTGTTTTATTCTTGGATCAGGCTTTAAAGGGTTAAATTCCAAACAGCTGACAGTTAAAAACAATCAAACAAAAGTGATGGATGATAGAACAAAAATGTTAAATGCTACGAGAAAAACAGCTGGAGGATCAAACACAACTGGACACAGCTGATCATTATTTCTGTATATATTTGTAATTTATTGTTCAAATAATTGGAAATGTTATTGGAAATATTTTAAAGGAGCTCTATAAAGTAACAGTATAGTTTCTAACAAGCATGGAAGTCTCTACGAACACCTTGTCTCATGAACCCTCTTAGACAGGATTTTGTGTCCTCAAAGTATTTTTCCGAGATAATCTTGAAGGACAACCCAAAGCCCTTTTTTGGATGTTTGCTGGCTTTTGTCAGATAATCCCAAGCTGCTTGAATAATGCTGAGGTCCAGGTTCTGGGGAGGATTCATCCCTCCCTGCTGCCACTGATTTTCAGTCTACTTCTCGTGTCATTCAGCATAGCTCAGCTCTGTTTGCTTCCTTACAAATGGCTTCTTGACAGCCACTCATCCATGGAGTCCATTTCTGGTGAGGGTTCTGTGAATAATGGATGATTCAACTGAGGGAGCAGATGCACCTCTCAGATCAGGTGTTTTTTTTCTGCCTGACAGGCTGCAAAACATACAGAAGTAAGGGGTGGATCAAGACTATTTCTGAAGCATCTTTGTCAATTTCTTAGTTAGATACTGAATGTAAAAGTTTTTTTTCCCATTATTTATATTAAATCTGAGTGTGTTTCAAAATGGATTTTTTCCTCCAGGGGGCAATAAACACAGAGCATAATGACACATTTGGAGCCATAATTCACCATCGAAACAGATCAAAGGAAAATACTTCCTGGCTTTGTTGTTCAAGTTGCCATATTTATCCCAAAACACAGCTCCCCATAATGAGTCTTTTGGATTTATTGTCTTTGGGCAGAGTAATCCATGTGTGCGTATAATTAGTGTAAGTACATGTGACCTGTCATGCATCATTTGCTTCTTCTAACCCGGCTTCTCCCTGCAGTCTGTAACAGGGTCACCGACCAGTCGCTGACCTATTTCAAACGCTGTGGAAGCATTTGTCACATCGACCTGCGATACTGCAAACAGGTGACCAAAGAGGCATGCGACCAGTTCATCGCAGAAATGTCGGTCAGCGTGCAGTTTGAACTTATAGAGGAGAAGCTCCTACAGAAGATCAGTTAGACGGGGGAACCCGCCGCTGGAGCGTCTGACATTCACCAATGGAAAAACTACTGTCCACACGGAGGCAGCAGACGACTGTGAGAGAAACACAGAGATGGTAAAAGTCCCTGTAAAAGTAATGTAAGGGAAGGCCCTGCTGCCCTGCCAGAATGTAAAAAAAAAAAACGGAAGTCTTTTGAAGGCAATATCACAGAAATGTTTCGTTGTTGCTCCTGTTTATAAGTTATTTATTCTTAAAACGATTACGTATTGTATCAGTTATTCCTTTGATGTTTATAGACTATTTTCTTTGTTCCAATGCAAAGTTTATTGCATTATAGATCAATATTTTTGTATCAGAAAGTGTTTCATACATTTATGTGCAGTATTAAATGCACAGCTGTACAGTATTATAGTGCTGAAATCATAATCAGTTGGCATTACTGTTAAGCTCTTTCTCGTCTAGATGCAAAGCTCTAATATTTTTTTTGCAAACTGTTGGAAGGTAATTGTGTTTTGTTTTTTTGTTTTTTTATCTTATTATACGTGGTCGAGCTCTGTTTTCTAAAAGACACAGGTACTGTATACTTTGTTTTCCATACAATGATATCATGTCCCTTTGGATAAGATATCTGGTAGGAATATTTCAAAAGGTTCTTTGCACTGACGCGGTAAATATGAATAGATGAATGTATTCCCATATAGACTAAAGTGTACAGTGTATAAAGCATATTTTTTCACCACTAAAATATTCCGCTAATTTTGCTTATTGCTTGTGTTCTGGTTCAAGCCACATGTGCACACCCCTCCTTTGTTTTATTGGTGCTTTGTGGAAGGAAGCGTTTCAGTTTTGCATGCAGCAAAGAAATGTTTACATCGTTTAGTGGATTTGCTAACTGTTCAACAATGTACAATTCTGTTTACTCCAGCCCTTTTTACACTTGATTTAAAAAGACTTGTTGCAGAAATCATGCAAGTCTTTAAGACAAAGAGTTTTCTTCCAGACAGACAAAAATCACCTGTGTCTCTCAGGTATGACAGAAACACAACTGTGACCCCTTTTTTCATCCACAAGCCGGTTGTAATTCCATCTATTCCAACGATTTCCTGCAGTTCAACACTGTGGTGGAATCACTATCAGGAGATGAGGGGTTTATATGAAACACAAACGAAAAAACCTTTTCTAGTGAAATTCTTAAAAGATATTTAGATGTCAGGCCCTTTCCACAATACAACAGAAGACTAAAACCACAAAAAAATCAGTTTTTCCTTTTTTAACATGGAAAAGAGGCAGGTTATTCCAGCAACCAATGGATAAAACATGTTTGTGAAAATGATAAATCTATTCTAATAGACTCCACTGAAAAAGATGAGTGTTAACACTGGCTGTGTTAAGTTTTGAAATGTTTTTTTGGGTTTAACCTCTTAGGAGGTGTTTTTATTTTTTAATAGGTTTTCCATGTTTTTTTGCTCTTTATAACTGAAGTTTTATTATTTTTTTTATTTTTGAAAAAGTTTTTTTCGGCTAACTTTAGTCCATTTTCTACATTTTAGTGGGATTGCTTACTTAAAAAATTACTGTTTTTATGAAAAGACCTTGTCTCCAAGAAAAAGCTTAGTACTTTACTTCAGATCTATCTATCTGTACATATTGTACATGTAAAGCCTCTAGGAAAAGTCAACCTTTGAGATATTAAATCCATTTAAATACCAAGATGTGTGGGTGTGTGTTTGGTCATGTTTACAGATTTGTTCTTAAAAGTCATTTCTGCATGTATGCTGTTTTATTTTTTTAGTTAAAAATGAAATATATATCACCACATAGAAAATGAAGAGCAAACTTTTACTTTCTGGTTTGTAATACTGCATTTTATTGGATCTAATCAATCATTTTCACCTGTTAATCATAATAAAAACGTTCAACATTCAAAATTTAAAGATCCAGACCTATGAGTGCTCATGTTATCCTCCCACTCCGAATATACCGTAGCTGCCCATGAAAGACATCTCTATCTGTAACAGTTATGCATTGCAAATGTTAGTTCAGAATCTGAGGCAGACAACAAAAAAAACGTGCTAGAAACCAAGACTGTGACACAGTTTAATGGTGTGACGCTCAAACCCATCCGGCCAAAACCAGCAGGAATACATTCTGAAAAACTGTACAGTTTTATTTTCAAACCTAAGTAGAACTTTAAATCATGTGTCTCCCAAGTAAATGGAAAAATATACATTTAATAACTTATCAGTAAACAACGGTAGAAGCTATTCATGAGATTTTCTGGAAAGAAACTCAACTGCAGTTTTCTTTTTTTAAACATACACCAGGCATACAGAACACAGATATTTTTTTTTGGTGACTTCTGAGTTTACTGGATTTCATGACATGGACAAATGTGTTTTGTTTGCATAACAGTTTAAAGTAAATGTGCTACTTCTGCCTCTCACTGTGTGAGGCATATGTAGAGGGTAGCCTCAGTTACATGAAAAAAAGAATGCTGATGTTAGAAATGAGGGAGTAGCACCTGTTACCTACCTTAGATCTGGCATTAAATGAAAGCACAATCAAACAAGTGGTAGACTTTGAAATGAGATGGTATTGCTTGGTGAGAACAAATCAAAGATAAGATTAACTCAAGGTCCACCTTACTGGTGCTTTCAGCTGCATTTCACTTGATGCTTTTCAAAGATGCACTTCAGGATGATACATTTTAAAAAGTGCTCCCACAACTTTGACACCAGGGTGTCAGTATCAGATCATGTGATCCATTGTGGTACAAGGGTTAAAAAACAAAAGCTCAACAGTGGGCCCTCGGTTAACTTTTTCTGCTCGTCTTACAATGATAGGAATGTATATCAACAAAGTTTAGACTATAAAATGGAGAAACAAGCACATCCATCACACAGTAAGCGATAAAAAACATGTTAACGTGTAGACAGTTTTTTTGCTAACGTCAATTAAAAGAAAACAAGGAAATGGAAATTAAGCATAAACCATCACACAAAGCTTGCTGGTTACGAGGTGCATGTGAGATTTGAACAGAATATCCACTGAAGGCATGATTTTTGGCCCCCTCCACACTCCTGTCTGTGACGAAATGATTCAGTGCATGTGGTGTTCGGACTGACAAATAGATATATTTCTAAAAACATTTTTCTTTATCTCTGATATTGCACATCATAAAGAACACTGAAGGACATAACACAGTGTCATGAGGCATGACCGTGTAAACCGTATTGACTCTAACCCTGGGATCTCCTAGATTTCCCCACAAACAACCGGCCGACCCTCCCCGGGTGTCCACAGGACCGCCTCCTTCTGTCTCTGGTGCCGAGAATCTAAACGGAGAATGGAGAGTTGTTTGGGCAGCGGTCTCCGTGGTGCATCTAACAGACCGATGACAGGAAGAGTGAGAGGCCCCGTGCAGCTGATGATGTCAACCAGGGAGGAGCGTTGGGACTGGAGTTAGTGAGGGGGGGCAGGGGGGACGAAGGGGAGGGGGGTCAAATCGGGGTAGGCAAGAGACAACAGTCTGGTTTTAAAGACCGGGAAGTGTCTCCCGCCCGCTGCAGCATTAGGTCCTGTGAGACGTCGTGAACGGCGGTCTATCCTCAGTAAAGTCAGGGCTGGAGCCACGTGCGCGCGCCTGAGGGCCGCTCTGACGCACAGACAGAGTTTTAAGACTTGAAGACATGCACGGCCCGCACGACGTACTGCCTGCAGATGGGGCACTCGCTCATCCTCTTCCCACATTTGGTACAGGTGACCATGTGACCACATTCCAGTAACACACAGTCGATGATGGCATCCATGCAGATGCGACAAAGGTTTTCATCAGCTGCCAGCTGAGCTTTGACACCATCTGTTAATGGGAGGTAAAAAAAAAAAGTACATGTAAATAAAGACGGTTGACAACCGTTCCCTGGAATTATTGTCAGATTAGAGGTGATGTCCAAAGGCTGACCCATCTGCTGACTCCACCAACATTATTTTGTCTTCCTAATAACTTTCTCTTTTTTCCTCTCCTACCAGTTCTGTTTTTATCATTGCTATTTGAACGTTTTTGTGCAATTACCTTTGTTTTTTGCAAATTCCTACTCAATTCAGATAGCAGTGAGAAAACAACAGTGTGTCCAGTCAGAGGCTTCTTCAGCTCGGATGCAAAGTTCAAATAAGGAAACGGTTCATGCCACAGCATTGTTAACACGACCCTGATGATTTGTTTTTTTCCTTCTGCAACGATACAGTTTACAATAAACTTCTAAAAGTTGAGTTTTGCACCTCAGTGAAATCTAGTTTTCTAACAAACGATTCTAAACAACTTTCTGTTGATTACTGCTTTGTTGTTACCTAAACAACATATCTATTTCTGTATTTCTTTTAAGTAATCCCCTATAGTGGATCACCAAGACTATAGTGTTGCCCCAAACTACTCCTTTTTTTTTATTTTGGGTCGCAATGATTTTTTCCGAATGCAGATAACCTGCAATTTCATTTGCTGGATGCCACTAACTCCTGCCTACTACCCTCTTTCTGCATCTAGACAAAGCTGCTCCCACTTAATTGTCATGTTTTCCTCTTCATTTATTTGTCTTCTTATTTATTGACTGCTATTTTAAGATGGATACCAAGTTAGCAACTGTAAAAGAAAACCCATCAGCGGCCCAATCCCAGCTTTTGGGGGTAGAGCCACCGTCAAATCAAAACAGTTTAGGATCAAGTTGTGCCAGGGCAACAGCTTATAGGAGTTAAACGTTGACTGATCAGCCAACTGGCTTAAATCTGGCTCCCGCCGCTCACGTCTTGTGTGACAGGAAAGGAAGAAGAAAAAAAATAGAAAAAAGAGGAATCAATCCAGCTGCAGCCCGTCTCCCCTTTCTGTGCAGCTGAATGCTAAGTGGGCTAATAAGATCCCGGAGCCCTTTATGTCAGCGAGGAAGCTTGACAATGTAATTAAACCTGATGGAGACATGCTGCCACTGAAGTTATATGATGGTTCATCAGGAGGTAAAAGCCTTAATTGAACGCATTAATGGCAGAATGAGAAGCTGTCTCTCAGAATTAAATGAGATGGAGCACACTGCAAAAGACACACAAGTGACAGAATTTGGAGACACTGGATGAACGCAGAAAATAACAGCAAAAGTGTGATGGTACGCAATAGAACAGACAGCGTCAAGTGGGTAAAGGAATGATTGCAGCATGCCGTGGCTGTTTTCTTCTGGAGGATGAGAGCAGTACACAGCAAGTGGGATGTTTATGGAGGAGACACAAAGGTTGTTCTTAGATTTACATCTTACCTCCAACTCCACTGTTGCAGAGAGGCGGAGGATATGCAACCACTTTATAGATGAGAATGGGCAGTAATAAAGAAAATCTATTAGACTTGGCAAGGGTGAATTTGCCCTTTAGAGTAAAAGAATGGTTAGGAAGCAGATAATACTATATTGTTAACATGAGAGGCCTCTTGATATTAAGTAAGCCTGCCGTATCATTAATATCCAAGAAAATGTCATTTATCAAAAGGAGGTTCATAAAAGCAATTACCTGCTGTTATGCTCACGTTTTCCACTAAAAGCAAAACATAGAAAAAGGATTGTTAGTCATGCCTAACAACAAAGATCACAGCATGGAATTGAGATGCCAGAGAAATAAGACTGAAGGGGCTCACTGGATTTCCTGTTCAGCTCATTTTCTCTGTAGAGTCGATGAACTCGCTCCAGCAGCTCCCACTTCTCGCAGCAGCCGGAGTAATTCACAAAGTTCCTGGCGAGAATCTCTTTCAGCTGGCGGACAGAGAGGTTCTCTATCGCCTCTTCATTGTCGAGATCAGACAGCGAGGCTCTGATCCTCCTCTGTGTCGCCGGGCTGACCTACAATCCACACAGGGGCAGAGTTGTGATCACACTGGGACTGTGCTCGCTAAGGCCTCTGTGATAGAGATCTACCAGCTCATAGAAACAAGCAGCACACCTCTAAGATGCTTTCAGCCGGCTCCAGGTTCAAAAGGGACGCTGTGGGCGTGCCTTCATGCTCCTGTGAGAGGAAATCAACACAGTGAGGTGAAATTCAGCTTTCAAAAAGCGTTCTGCAGTTTGTGAAATTGCTCGCAGCCTTTTCGGCATGATCTCTGGTTTGATGACGCAGGAGGCCCAGGAGGGCTCGGGGATAAAGGGGCAAAAGAGAAAATCACGCTGCAGTGTTACCGATCTCACGCTTTCGATGTGAAACACTCGCTGTTAGTTTGTCTTGCGCTCTCACTCCGCCAAAACTAATCTCACGCCAAATAACAGCAAAGCCGAGAGCCCGTATTTGAAGAAAAAAGGACAGTTGTGTGGGTTCAATTTAGCTTCTCTGCAAACAGGATTGTAATTGGACATCAATTCGTTTCCAAATTTCAGCGTCAGTCAATAAACATCACACAAAGCACAGAAAAGGACTAAATATGGGCGCAAAGCTCTCTCTGTCTGGGACTTTTCAGAGTTTTATCTCATTCTCGTTGCTCTACAATTTCACATCACATCAAACAACTCTGCTGCCGTGGAGATGGAGCTGTTTACAGATGCCACTTGAAGGCTAAATGCTGCAGCCTGTGCCCCAGCCAGGTGGATAAATCTCACCTGGGATGAAGAACATGGAAGATGCCAATCAGTCATGAAATTTTATTGAAACGAGGATGAACATTACACACGGCTGACTTATATAAGATGGACAGCTTCGTAGTGCTTTGGACAGAAATAGAGAAGGGGGGGGGGGGTACTAAGGAAAAGTCGCAGCCTGGGGCTCATGATATTTCACAACGGCCTTGAAGAGCTTGAATGTCATTGATGTCGGACCGAAGTGCCACCGGCAAACCTCTAATCAGCCGAAAAACATTCTGAACCAACGTTTGTGTCGGCTTGTCACCTCCCATTCTGACTGATCTAATGCTGATCTAATTTCAACCCCACTTAACCACAATGCTAAACAACAACATGAGGAAAACTCAGTCTTGATATTTTTTTCTGACATCTCTGGACTCTCAACAGTTTTTGGCTATAGTAAGCAAAAAAAACCCCAAAAAGTCAATGCTGGATCAATCCTTCTTTCAATTTCATTGAGCTGCAGTTAAAAGGTGAGGGTCTGTTATTACCTGGGCAATTGAGTAATAAAAAAAGAGTGATATGATAACTTGGCAGGGATTTTTCTGTACGTACAGCTAAGAACTTCCTCTTTAATCTCTGCAAAGAACAGAGCTTTTGATCTCTGAAATGACAGAATTTTGCGCATCACCTCAGCGGCATTACACAAATACGCTGCGTCTCTCCATCCTCTCCCTCCACTAAAGATGCGTTAATAATGCATCCGTTAGCACCCTGGCACCTGCTGACATGAAGCCTGCTGTCGCATAAACATAGTGTTTGTGTTCAGACGCGACTCCTCGGAGACACAAACAAACGCATCCGTGGTGACTCGTCTCCAACAGCCAAAGCTCTCCGCAACACAACGTTTCTTTGACTATATGTTAGTTTTTGTTCCCTGCAAGTGTACCAAATTTACTAGAAAGCGTTTGTTTGAGCTACAAAGCTGGAAGTCATGCTGTTTTTTTTAAAGAAGAAGTGAGCTATAAAGCTCCACTGGTAGAAGTTACACATAGAGATGTTCTATTCTTTAAAGTTTACCATAAAATATCGAAAATAATGACATATGAAGAAAAGGTGAGAATTTTCATTGCCTGATACCAGATGACACTTATTTAGGGTGATTCATATGAGGCGTGGGTGAATGGTTAAGGAATTACAGATGAATATTTCTTCCAGAGCTGAGTTTTAGAGTGAAACGTGGAGAGCAACATCAGTTTTTGAGTACAGATTTTTTACTGGATTGAGCCATTCCTGATTCAGCTGCCATAAATGGAAGTTTTAAAACTTAAAAGTTTGTATGACAACAAAATACTAAAGAAAAAAGGAAAATCTAATTGTTCAAGGAAAGATTACATTTTTAGAATCAGTTTCCAGTGAAACTAAATCTATACGTCCAGCAATGCATCGTGTCAACATTTAAGAGAGCAGCAGCAATTTTGAATGGTTTAAGAAAAGATTAATCATATTTGTTAACTACCAATTTCCCATTGCTTGCATTAACAACTGAATCTACAAAAAACTGCTTGTTTATCCATACAAAGATCTCAAAAAGACTGATGCACTGTAGCATTTCTATTCTCCGGTCGCAGCTGTGTTGCTGTGGGGAGTTTTCAACTTGTGCTACAGTTACATAACGGACTCAGCCTATGTAACCGACCTAAAAAAGGCAAAGGGCTTAGGCTGCCTGGCTGGCAGGTCCACGGGTTCTACGTCCACACACAGCCCTGACACAGCTGTTTCCAGCTGTCACATGGATGTTTTTTACTGAACGCTGAAAAGCCACAGACATGAAGAGGATTTCCCGGCTTCATTCATGACAGAGCTGAGAAAGGAGCTTAGCGGTGGCACACCGAGAGAAAGTGGTGAGTGTGAGGGCGTCATCTCTGCTCGACTTCAAACGGCCGCCCATTAAAACTCGTGAATGCATCAACTTCGCCTTTGAGATTAATTATTTGGGACGGATTGAGCGCAGATGTGGAGGAAGGGGCGGCATATGTCTGCGGGTTGGTGTGCGGGGCCTGGGGTGCACAGACCTGGCTGGTGGTCCCTGAGCTGTCGCTGGGGCTGAGCGCGTCTCCCTGAGAGGCGGACAGCGCCGACTGTTCGGAGGCGGAGCGCGTGGCACAGGGCGGCGAGGCGGCGCGCGAGTGGGGGGGAGTGTGCAGGCTGTCTGAGTCGTGTGCCCCTTCATCTTCGTCCTCGTCCTCACGCGTGTCCTCTTCCTCCTCCTCCTCCTCCTCCTCTTCTCCTTCTTCTTCCTCCTCCTCCTCGTCCTCCTCCTCGTCCTCCTCCAACACGGGTCGGGGGGCCTCCCGCGTGCCCCGGTGGCACAGCACCAGGTCCACCAGGTCCTCCTTCTCCCGGCAGGTGTCGGTGGGGATGTTGCGCAGCAGCAGGTACTGGCGCAGGTCCTTGACCCGCAGCTGCATGAGGCGCGGCCGCTGGAAGGCCGTGCCGCGCAGCAGGTGGCAGGTGGCGCAGCAGCGCAGGTCCTCCTGCAGCACCGAGCACAGGGCGCAGAAACTCTTCTTACAGTCGCAGCAGACGTGCTGCGGGAAGAGAGGGGGGGGGGGGGCACAGAAAGATGTGATCAGCTATTCTTTCTCTGCTCAATGAATTAAACAGAACCTATGTCCACCCCAACATTTGTCAGTTTTCACTTTTCTAACTTGGTTCCCTGGTTACAGAATTATCAAGCTGAATCTTACTTTTGATGAATAAATGAATCTGTTGGAAGAGGTCTCTATATGACAGATACACTGGAAATAGAACTTGAGGTATTTCGACCAATAATCTCTCCAGCTGTGAGGTTTTACGTATCAGAACAAGCAGAAATTGAAAAGAAAAAATATCACAAGGTACCAACTCCTAAAATTAGGTAGATACAACCTAAAATGGACAAGAACACATAAAATATTACAGTTATAATTAATTCAACAGAAATTAAGCCAGCGTGCAGACATGGTGTGTTGAAGATCCCCCCCATGATTTAGAAGCTTGTGGAACCACCTTTAGCTGCAATAACCTGCAGTAATTATTTTCTGTTAGACGTTATCAGTCTCAGATCATCTTGGAGGACTTTTGGTCCTCTCCTTTCTCTGATGTTTTTTCAGATCATCGAGGCTAAGATGCATTAATTTCCGTGTTACTATATTTAGCTCTTTTCACCACATTTCTCTGCGGGTTGAAGTCAGGACTTAAACCGGATCATTGTGAAACACCGGCCTTTTTCTTTTTCTTTTATTTTTTTGCATCATTGCTGTGATGCCAGATATAATTTCACCCCATATTTGATGTCAGTATTTTAGTAGACAAAATATTTGATTGGGGACTCAAAGACTGTAAGTCCAGGTCCAAACAAGTCCTACTTGTTTAGACTTTTTCTAACTTCACAGTCCTGAACTTTAACATTTGCCATGCTAACTGAAACCGTTTTTAAAAATAAGTTTTTTGCAAGCAAGATCTGACCTTGAGGGGAACTTGTCCCATTTTTGGGATGATTTCTATCCATCTGGAATGTTTCCCCAGTGTGAATAATCATTCCATCTGTTGACTGTGCAGCTACGCTTTGCTGCCCATCAAGATTATTGCTTACACCACTCCTCTTTGCATGGTGATTACCCCAATCTGAACACTCAAATCTAACAAAAGGACAAAACATTTGCTTTTTTAGATGTGCTCGTGCTCGCTGATGATCACCTAATGCATTTGATGCGCAGCACCTGACAGACACATCTACAGATACTCAATAAATCCTGTGGAAGCATTAAGCGTGTACTTAGTTTTCATTCCATTTTGGTATTTTGTTTAATAACTGATGTCACCATGTAACATCACATGTGTTGCTGAACATCTGAGGTCGCATTTACCCACTACTAAGACTTTTAAATCCCAATTCAAACCTCAGCAATTAATTGGAGTGTACTGCCTAGAACCTTGATTACATTAAATGATGGAAAGTTTTTGCTGAATGTTTTTCTATGAGCCATCCAACTCTGAGCGAGGTCCTACACAAAGAGAATCCTTGTAAACAGGCAACAGAAACTTCCTCTTTAAACCATGTCCAGTCGTCTCCAGGAGAGCGTGAAGAAAAGAGGAATAAACAGTCTGTGGCTCCTGGTGATGTTTGGCATTTGACTGGCTTAACACTGGCACAGGCCGGCTCGGTAGATTGACACTTCAAATGGGCAGGAAAGCAGGTCGGTCACGGCAGTAAATATTTCCTTATCACAAGCGCACAACTGTGCTCCAGATCCATCAGGAGCACGTTTCCAGCGGAACCGATGCTTTTCTTCCTAATCAGTTGATGTTAATCCCCTACAGGCTTTTTTACATATTAGGAAAACATTGCGCTGACACTCAAATGGCAGGCGACCTGCCATCTGAAATGGTGTGTGGATGATAAAAGACCATTCTGAAGCAGTGAGAGCTTAAGGAGATGGAGAAGGGCAGAGTTTTCATCGGTTCGTCTGACAGCCCGACAGATCTGCCATTAAACTTTGAGCTGAGCAGAAACCCTGGAAATGTTACTACAGAGCAAAAGCGGGATAGTAAAGTGTAGTAAAATGAGAATGAATATGTTGAAAGGGGATGGTTGTCTCAAAGCCCCATTTTCAAATTTCAATAGAACCCTGAAATCTGTTTTTTCTTACTCATTTGTATACCTCCCCAAAGGAGAAAAACAGGCAAAATGATCAGTACAAACATATTTATCTATTCTATTCACCATTTTTGACTTAAGAAATACAGCTATTATGGATCTGAAAAATATAGGTATTAAAAACAAAACAATTGGCGTCACTGTTACAGAAAAATTGAAGACTTTCCTTAAAAAATGTGTGCTGGAAGGCAGCATGTTCATCATAATTACTACGTTCCCAAACAGTCAAAACATCACAGCTTCTTTTCAGAATAAATGATGAACGAGTTCTTCCCACATAAATTACACTGAGAATAACACTGTTCTAGAAAAAATAAACTAACCACACAGTCTGTGGGCACACACAGGGGGACGTACCTCTTTCAATCCTTACTTCTAAAAGACTCTGCCTTTCTGTTCATTAATCTCAATAATTCCACTCAGTTAACTTGACTTGCTTTAATATGATTTTTTTTTTGCAAAAGTTTTTGCAAATTTTTTTAAAAGTAACTCTTAAATAAGACTTTCAACTGTGCAGATACTTTTCTTAATAAATTAATTTTAACTGACATTTTGCTCACTTATTATTTACTTAATTCCTCAAATGTAAATGAAAGCGTATGAATTCTGACAAAGAACTGAAAGAGGTCTCTAGTGGTTTCTGCAGTTATTATAACTGTAATAATTACAAAAGTCTGTGTATCTTGGATGACAACAGACTCCTTGGAATCAGAGATTTGAATTAATGCTCATCGCGTGACATTTGTATTTCCAGGATTCTCCCAACGTTGACTTTTTCTTACCCGTCCCTTAACCTTTGCGGAGGCCTCCACCTCTTTCAGTTTCCATCAGTCTCATGGGGATTTTACCTTGCGTCTGAAGACAGAGAAAGCCAGCCCACAGGCCTTGCACAGCTGTCCAGCACTCCCTGAGCTGGTGGGGGGGTAAGTGGAGTACCCTGCGCTGGGTGCGAAGCGGAAGGGCCCCGCCCCCGCTCCGAACCCCGGCTGCTGCGCCCGCACCGTCCCCGTGCCCATCACCTCGTTCAGCAGCCCGCAGCATGACGCCCACATGGACGATGCCCCCGCCTGTGGGGAGCAGACACACAGAGCATGACTAACATTCAAATCTGTCTTTTGGTGTTTACATTACGGCTCAGCACAAACCCCATCACTAGACTCCTTATCAACTTTGACAGTTTGATTTTGAAAATGAAATATTACACTGGAAAAAGTCTTCTTGGAAGTTTGCATTTGGCGGCACCACTATAGCATTTATCACTCACTCTAGCTCATTTGTTTCCATTCTTGTTTGTGGGTTTTCTAGACCATCCTCATTGCAAACAATGATTTTGTTTTGCAATATTTTTAGGTTCTTCAATGCACTTCTCATCCTATATTAATGACATTTGGGATGGAGGACTATGGAAGCCATGTTGAGTTTTTGTGGGTGTTCATGATCTTCATTCTGATGATATCACAACATGATTTTCCTCATCTTCATATCACAGACATTCAACTGATGGGCCACAGTCTGCAACTCAAGGTCTGATTGACCCATCTTCATGCAGCTGAACAGGGGATCTTTCCATCAAAAACTAGGAAATACTCTCTCCAAATACAGGTTTGGTTGTTGCAAAAAAAAAAAAAGGTCAGAATTCTAATTCTCAAATGGACACACCTAGTACAGAAGGTGATCCTCCAATCACTTTTTCCCCCTTAAAACTGTCTAGCCTGTAAATTCCTCCCCAAATGTTAATAAGATATTGACATGCATCAATCTGTAATAAGCCATTGGGATTAAATGTAATGGATATAACATATAAAATTACATCCAGCTGCATCACCATTACAAAAGTTATCTAAAACTTAAATTCATTCAGCAATATCCCCAGCAGTAATAATCCTAAATCTTGTGCAAAGTTTTGGGGGCATAATTGGGCAACAGTTGCATGACGGGAAGTGGAAAATATGCTTTTTTTTTTTTTAAAGCTGGCCCATACAAGGGATTAAAAGTCAAAGACATTTCAGCCTGCTGCAGAGCCAGCGAGCAAAGATGGTACGATGGGAGCCACGGTTCCTTGGAGCATACTGATGAGAGGAGAGGAAGAGGGAGGGGGAGGGCGGGGGGTGGAGAATACATCTCCTGTTGTTCCCCGGCCTGCAGAATCAATAGCTGACATGAGCATAATGTAAGCTTTCTGTGGTTCCCGGCTCTATGGAGGAAAACAATGGCATCCTGGATCCTGCCACATCTCCTGTTAAGGCAGCACTCTACTCCAACTCGTCATAAACACCCTGATCTGACCTCACCCATCTGCTTAGGGATTCGTTGCGTAACCTTAGGAACGAGGCACTATTTGTGGAGTCAGGTCTGCCCTCGGTGCAGTGAGACGCTAAGGACAGTCACAAACGTCATGTCCAAGCCTTTGCTTGTCCGCCTGCCCCCATCTATCCACAGACCATTAAAACTGATTGTTTTTATTTGTTCATATTTCGTGATGCTACGTCACTAAATTCCTTCAGGATATTCCATCTGACTGAACACATGTTCGGTTGAGTCAGCGGTGAGGACAGAACGCTGTGGCTTTAACAGCTTTCAAAGTGAAAATAGAAAAAGAAATTCCCATAAAACTGACAAAAGCACTCTATGTGCGAAGCTGAGAAACGTCGGATGCTGTGATGTTTACCACTTGCAATTAAGGGCATTAATCAGATCTGTCAATCTGCTGATTCAGCACTAATGCTCCGTAGACTCTGAATATCGTGCATCTTGTCCTGAACCAGATGACTTTATCAGGAGACAGTCATCCAGCTGTCCGTGAGCATCAAAACTGGGATGCAGGAGTACTAGCATTACTTGCCTGTGGCATTAATTTGACCCCACGTTTTGCTCCCTGGTTAGATACAGCCTCCCTCATCAGGGAGCGAAACCACTTAAAAGGAGTATTTATTGCATTCCCCAAGATGTGGAGCCAAAGCCGTCTGGCCATGAAATAAATATATAAATGGACAAAATAAATTAAAAAATTGGTCTTGGCTTTCAGCCAGCAGCTCGACTTCCCTCTATCGCTTCCATTAGCATGCAGAGAGCTTTGCAGGCAGGGAGTCCCAAACAAACTACAGAGAAGTGATGTTTTTACCAGAGCTGTAAACCTCGGGGATTAAAATGTTAATGTTTTGTCATAACCATCACCTTTGGACACATTGAAAGACAGATCCTGGCAAATAAATGGCATATTATTCAGACGGGTGCTGGAATACAACTGCCAGACAATCCAGTCCAATATATATATATATATACACACACACACACACAAACCACTGAGGAGGGGGAGCAGCAAATATAGACAGAAATAGAAAAACCCACAGGGGAAAGGCTGTGGATGAACAGCTATCCAACCTCATGAAATGAGGTTTTGGAGATCAAAACTCAAACCTAAACTGGCATCAAGGAACCTAAATCAGTTTTATTTGGGTCACTGACAGGCTGACACAGAGCAGTGTGTTTAAATTACCGTACACTCAACTGAGTCATACACATACATTGGACAAGACTTTTATCTTTCCTTTGAACTGCACCAGATGATTTATTGGATGTTTTGTACAAATAAAGATTCACTTGACAAGGTCACCTTCCACTGACCAAGAGACAACTCAAAAATATAAAGCATTATCTGATCACAGTTTTACTGGCGCTTTTACTTAGGAAACTTTAATATACAGTAAACGCATCAGCTAAACCAATGCTTTAGGAAACAGCGGGGGTCAGATTACATGTAAATCAGACTTCATCTGCTTGTTAGTAGTGGTAATACTGTGTTCACTGGGGAAGTTCTGTATGATGTACACTTTAACAAATTGATACAATTAATAATAGAAGGCTAGCTCCATTATACCTCCTATAATTGCCTTGTGTCACACTCCTCATATAAAAACAACCTCTTAGAACTAGTTTAGTTTTTTTCCCCTAGTTTTTTGTAGGAAACATTGTTCCAATAAATCAATGAGATTTACTGTAGCGTATCAGTCTTAAAAATTGGATAGTCTGTTATTTGTCTTTTATTTTGTGGAAAAATGCACCCACAGTTTGCAGAACAGTATGATGCAAACATCCTCTTTGATTGAGCTGGCTCAATATCTCATTGCAATGTTTGCAACTGTGTTACATAAATGTTTCTACCAGAATTACTGTGTGATTGTTTTGTGCCTGAACATGCTTCTATATTCAGTGATGTCGGGTTCAGCAGTGTTGCCTCACGGATAGCAAGATGGTTCCCGTTTTTTAAGCTAAGCTTTTCTGTATGGAGTTTGCATGGCTTCTCTATTTGATGAGATGAATGAACTTTGCAGAAATGCAGGTGCTCTGTGAACAACAAGTGAAAGCAAAACGAGCCAAAAACTTGTTTCTATTTTTAGATCTACGTTCCATTTCACACTTCTCTCTCCCTGTTCCGTATCACTTGTTACGAATGAAAAATGCAACAAAAAAGTGGTTTCATTAAACTGACGGGCTCATCATAGTCTGTAAGTCTACATCAATGCCCCTGAATGGTTTTTGGGGATATGATCTTAAATGTGACATCTAAATCTGCTAACATTATCACTGCATCCATGTTTGGAATGTGGACACCGCACTCACCAACTCTTTTACATACTCAGAAATGTATAAAGTAGGTGAAAAGTTCAGGCAGAATGAACTGGCAGCAGATAAGGAGCATTGTGGGTAATGTGGCTGCAGGGGCTTGGCAAAGAAGCCGTATACATTAATGAAAAAGGCATTCATAAACCTGCTGAGTCTGCCAATGTTACAGGAACACGAGGGTAAATCAATTAAGTTGTAAGATGAGAGCAGGGAGAATAAATCTGCCAGACTCTGAGAGCAGACACATTTCTATACATTAAGCTCAGACCAAGCCTTAGGTATGTAGCATCAGCACACAGACATTGGCTCAAAACATAGGCTGATGTTTCCTTAATGGACTGTGTACCTTCACAAATTCTAACCAGATGACCTCCATCATTAACATATCGTCTTTTTACATTTTTTGTAATCTTCTTGCATCAGCTGGGAGCACCACTCAGTCTTTAGGCTGGAATTTAGCAGGTCAAAAGGCAGAAAGAAAAAAAATCATGCATTCAATATGCTTCCTGTAGTATGTTTTAATATTACAAACATGACCCAAATAGATCAAGTGGTGGTGGACCTGCTACAGTCCGTTCTGGCAAATATGCAAATAAAATTCAAGCTGCCAGCAGCAAAGTTTAGATTGCTTTCCATGAAATATCCGTTTTCCACAATTGGGTCCAAAGGCAGAGGGGGTGTCAGCCTTTGGGGCAGCGACTGAAATATTTTACAACCATCACCACAAATGTTCTGTGCCCCCTGGATGCTCTCCATAGCTCCAGACCTGGTGCTCTGATTCACAATTCAGCCCTGAAGTGGGTTTGGTCTCATTTATGGGAAACAAAGTACTCCATGACATTCTCTTTGTGCAAATTCCCAAATGATGAAACTAAACGTTCCGCCTGAGTTCAGAGCATAAATGCAACTCAGACAGGGGTACAGGAGAAATGGGGATCTATCCGTGCCTAACCCTGATCGAAATACTGTGCAGCAGTCTTTGCTGTTCTGAGATGTCTGCTTCCAGAGCGAGCGCCGTCCCCTCAACAGGGGCAGAAAAGCTGCTTTTCAATTTAAGCCAGATTAGTCAATAAAACATCACAGGCATTTTGCTTCCCCGGGACACTGCGAGTTATGGTGTGCCTAGGGAAAATTAACTTCACAGAGTTAAGCCCTGCGCACGCTTATCTTTAACATTATTTTGATTAACAAGTAATAAGTCTCAAAAAGTCCTTAAAAAAGAATCATTCACTGAGATGGAAAGATTGGGTGGTTGTGTCAGTTCAGTGCGTTTGTGCCTATTGTGTCGGAGGGAGGTTGTGTCTGAGGGTTTTGCTGCTGTGACAGGAGCCTGTTTAACCGCTATTGTAACTCTGAGGCTCCATTCAACGCCTTCATGTTGATTCCCAAACAACATTTGAGTGTGTAGCTCACATCATAAACATTTGCCCATTAAGACTATTCAACAAATATTTCTGTTTCTGGAGGCCCTCTTCTTCACTGGAGGAGTGAAGAATGGAGAGTTTTTTTGTCTCAATTCTGCCGACTAAAAGAACCAACGAGTTTGCTCAAACTGTCCCGTGGGCTGTTTTAAAAGCCAAACATAAGAGCAGC
This sequence comes from Menidia beryllina, assembly GCA_013363375.1. Lineage (NCBI taxonomy): Eukaryota > Metazoa > Chordata > Actinopteri > Atheriniformes > Atherinopsidae > Menidia > Menidia beryllina. The sequence continues at coordinate 6,294,585 of JABUIW010000124.1, read as the reverse complement.
ATTTTAAAGCATGCATTAGTTGCATTAGTTTGATGCGATTAGTGAGAGGAACTGAACAAAAGAAGCCAACTTAATGACACAGATAAAAATCTCAGACAATTTCTGTAAAGCAGTTATGTCGAGACTTTGACTAAAGTTAACTCTGACCAATTCGGACAAAGTATTTATTCAGTGACGGCGGGAAATCCGTACGTTTCCTGCAGAATTTCTTGTGCAAATGAAATTATTTAATCATTTAATGCTTTTTAAAACCATCTTATTTTGCCTGGTTTAAACTAGCTCAAATTCTATGTTGTGCAGTTTTTAATCGGTTTGACTGTAAATCAGTGCTAGTCATCTCAGTACATAATGGTATATTGGCTTCCAGTACAAATAGTCATACTCATATAAAGTAACTTTACAGTATACATTGGTTTGTCTAGAAATTTCGGCTTATTTTTTATTTGTGTCACTCAAAAAAGAAAAAGTAGAAAACCAAAACCAGGTCTGGGAAAAATGCAGTGCCTCTCCACCACTAATAAATATCCAGTCTCAGAAATATTTGGTCAATCGTCATTGTTTTCACTGCATTGCATCAGATAAATGGGGAAAGCACCCCGAAAAAGCAGGCTTGCTCAGCATCTCTTTACAAGTGGCACTCTCACTGCAAGGCCAGGTGAGCCACTCTCCCGTTCTTTTCTCACCTGGCCTCCACACCACCACCAGCAGCTGACGATGAAGATGAAGAAGACTCCCTGTAACCTCAGTCCTGCCTGCGCCTCACCTTTCAGCGTGACTGTCACCAGAAACCTGCCACCGCCACTGTACCAATGACATCATCGCCATCCTCCTCATGATTATCGGTCCAGACACCCCCACCGCTACACCTCTGCAGCCGGTGGCTGCTACGGCACAAACACACACGAGCACACACACGCACTGAGCAGAGAATCTCCCGTTTGGGACGACACGGCTCGGGCCGGGGGAGGTGATCCTCCGACCCCCCCCCCCCCCCCCCCCCCCCCCCCCCCCCCCGGGGGGCGGCGCCCCCCCCCCCCCCCCCCCCCCCACAAGACGTCTCCCAAACGTTAGGGCTTCCGCACGGACCGCAGTCTCTATCCCATTAGAAGCGGATTACAAGCCTGACGGCTAACGGACGCCGCTGTGAAGGTTTCAGCCCGGTGAGCCAGTACGCCGGGTTCCCAGCATGATCGTTTCAGAGCAACACGCTGTACCCACCGTCACAGGACCAACGGAGATGCAGGTGAAGCGTTTCCGGGCTTGCACGCTCGACAGGAATGTTTTATAATAAAAAAGCAGACTGACAGCGCTGCAGGGACAAATATAATGGCAAGTTCACACCACACAGGGAATCACGCATTTGCCATCATGATACGAATGCACTGAGCACAAAAAAAACTAATTAATTTACATTAAGATGGGGGTGTCCCTGCCTCCACGCACAGCCTCTTCCAGAAATCAATAAAAAAGAGATAAAAAATCGACTCCACACAAAAGAAAATCTGCTCCAACCCCTCCACTCACCTTCATAACACTTCCCGTTAGAGGAATCTGCCGAGTAATGTCAGAGCGACGACCATTGCAAGTGCACGGAAAATCAAACCATTACGTCTTCCCTCTTTACAGCTGCCAGTGTGTATGCGTGTGTGTGTATGTGTGCGTAGAGTAAGCATAACGTCAGGGCCAGGAGAGCCGCAGCCAATCACAGGGAGCCGCCGGCCGCTGGTATCTTTAGCAGCCAATCCGCAGCAGGACGCAGCCGCGGTGGGCGTGCGGAGCCGCGCGTAAAGACGCACCGCGCGCGGCGCGCCGGTTTGTTAAGGTGAATTTAGTTCTCCCCCTTTAATCTGGACCAGCTCCAACTGCAGCTGGCGCATACTTTTTATATTTTCTATTCATAAACGCTCGAGCAAAAACGACGTGCTCCATTTCCGGCCTATGTTTAGTCGTAATTTGCTCGGAGAGGTTTAAAGAGAGACAAAAATAAAGCTGCCACGGTTGGTTAGTTAACTCGATCTTATTTAGTCTTGTGTTCGTGCACGGGTTTATGTCTGGGTTTTGTCACACGAGGCTGCTGCCTGCAGAGAGGAGATTAGCGGGATTTCCGACGTAACACGGCCAGTACCCATTCAGGGCCCATAGGGGGCAGCAAACAGCTCCGCCACACCACTATCATCATCATCATCATCATCATGCAGACACAACTAAGCCGGAGAGATGTTCAGGAGTTTCTCCCCGTGTGGTCACACAGCGATGATACATTTATGTTGCTGTTGACCCAAACAGTGGATTCCAGGTAACGGCCCCAAGTCAAGCTAATGCATGTTACTATGATGGTGTACGGGCAACTGCCTGCCACCCCCATCGCATCAAATAGTGACCACAAGTTGATTTTATACTACCTTAAGAGGTTTGTGGGGGCCTCCAGGCCAGCAGTGATACCCCCTGTAGCTGATCCGGCCTCAATAAGTGCATAAACATAAACATGAATATTATTTCCACAGATGATTTCAGATGATTTGTTGCTGCAAACAAAGTGTTATTCTTTTAAAAAAATTAAACCAGTTAAGGACCAGTTAGCTCACCTTTATCTTTAAGATTTAAGAATAATCTAGGGATGACCCAAAGTCAAAGAAACGTGCAGAAAACATAACAAGAACATTTTGAAATAATCCTGTAGTTTATGGGTAACCAGTGAAGGTGGCAGATCAAAGTAATTCTTACCTACAGCAGTTAAAAGTGGGATGGGTTTGCCTCAAATATCATCAGGATGATCAGTCTGAGAAAAGAAGCAGACAGAGCATGAATCACTGTCTGCATATTCCTGTGAGTTAAAAAACAAGTTTCAGACTCGGCCTTGTAGATATTATCTGCTAAATCAATATGTAAAGTAAACAAAACTTTCCTCATGATCCTAGTGATAGTTTCCAGTTAAAGAAATAAGCATTTGCAATAAATTTTAATCTAATTTCTAAGGAAAAGTCAGAATACCTCTGTGCCATAGAAAATGTTTTTTTTTTAAATTTGCCAATAAAATGTTCTATCTCATGTCCCCTTCCATCTACTTCAGTGGTCCACCTCTTTAAGCTCACACAAACTGTTTTAGATTCACATGTTCCCATGATGTTTTGATAACACAGGCTACTAATCTTCATTATCCTGTCATTATATTTATTCATTCATGAATCACTATTAGAAAAACTGGATGAGCATAATTAAGTGTTTCTTTCTAAGTTGTGACAACAAGAGATTGTGGATCAGGACTATTCGCATACTTTGCTAAAGGATATACATAAGGCATTATTAATTCTAGGTCGTAATGCTGATTTCTTTGCAAAGGTGACTATTAACCAGCCCTCAAACCATTTCATCAGAGCGCTTTTAAAATTTCACACTAGACACGCACAAAGAGGAATAGAGTTCTGGATTTAAAAATTTCAAAAAATTTAGAAAAAATGTCTAAAGCAGCAACACTGTGGACTGAGTGGGAAATTGTGCAGGATATTCTACCACTTTTTTAAAATACATACAGTAAATAAGAAGAAGATGACCAGGTAATGGCTTTTAGACTTCAAATAAACAATGAATCACTTTCAGACGGTGACGCTGAAGTCTGTCAGAGCAACCAACAGGTCGAAGCCTTTTCCGGGAAGAGAGAAGGGAACCCCCCCAACCTTCCCCAAAGGGGCTATAACTGTGTATCAATAAAAAAATAAAAATCCATCCATCCCCTGAGGCCTGGAGTTGCCCACCTCTGCACTGAGCTGATCTCACAGCTGCCTCAGATTTCTTTGGAAAACTTGTTGCGCAATTAGTTTTTTTTTCTGCACTTACTGTGTCATTATACACTTAATGCTCAAATCTCTTACATCATGGGGATAATAAACCTGTTCATGTTTACTGGAAGGCTTATGTTCCAGCAGGATATTCAGTTTGTTTATGTCTGGCCCCATGTCAAACCAGGACATGTTGGATTTCCTGTATTCTTGGGACTTTCTGTCAACTTTGAAAGTAGACTGTGTATGAGACCCAGCTGGAAACTTGAAACTTTGCACAAATAGTACTTGCTGGTGAAAAAAAACCCCTACCTGTCCTCAGGATTGTGAAACATGAACATAGCACAGAGCTCTTCACCCATATGACGAAGAACTTATCCATAAACAAGCAATTAATTTCCCCCCTTCTAATAGATCATTTTTCGTTTAAAGAAACGACTGTGTGTGACCACTTCATTTGAATCAGCACTTAGGGAACACAAAAAAGAAGCTCTGCTATTGGTTGGTTTAAGCAGATCGAGTGCCACTAGATGGCAGATATGAGCTTTCGAGAAGACTGAGTCTCAGGTTGTGTGCATAATTCCAAGTGAGCATTCCTTGAGAAGCTTATCTAATTCTGAGAAATGACCCATCTGCAAGAAATTTAAAATAGAAACAGTCATGATGAAAGTTAAAATTTAATCTGGTTTCTTTCAGTTTCTTATTGTAAATTCTGTCACTAAAGTCCACTTTTCAATTCCAAATATATATATATATTTGGATTAGACTATATTTTTAGCATATAAGTTAAATACCAACTGCTATATTCTCATGTTCTTTGACTTATTTCTAGTGTCCCAGACCTAAACGTTGCCCATACTACAGTGTTAAAGAAGTATGGAGTTTCTTTCACCAGTTGTTTTTAAGTCACAATACAGTTGCAGTGGGAAAAATGTTCCACTTTCAGGTTCTTTTAATAACTACTTTAGCCTATTTATACTTCAACATCAATAATGTAGTGGTTCCTGGTGGATTTATTTGAAAGCTGTTGTCAATTGCTTTGCAGGTCAGACTACTTATTTCACCGATCTGAATTTAGTGCCGAAAATTCCCTGTCTCACAGCACTGCATAAAAAGGTGCCAACCTTCTTTTTTTCCCTTCCTTTTAAGTACAGATATCTGAGCTGCTAGTCATTTCACAGACTAAGATGGGTTTCACTTCCAAACTTCTAAGAGACTCTCATTTGAATAACTGTTTGAGATGCAAAGAGTGTGATATTTTCATGGAGTAGAAAGGAAGGATCAATGGGGAGCCATTCCTTCAAAAAGCAAAGAAGCACTCGAAAAATGAGTGTTTTAAATTTGTTTCACATAATTTAGAAGAAATTCTCAGCTCATTCATTTAAAGGGGTAAAAAAGGATACTTTTTTGCAATATTTTAGGAAAACGCATAAGGTAAAAAAAAGATCTATTGATGTAAGGATGAATGTGCCAAGGAAGCCTCTGGGTGTCGCTTTAGAGAGGAAGACCTCAGACAGAGCAAACTAATCCACAGCTTTTGTGAGACAGCATTGGTAAAGAGAGTTTTCTCTCTCTTTTTTCTTTCATGGGGTAGGTTTTCCCAGAATGTTTGTACTCAAAATTCTTGCTCGGGTGAAACCACAGGAAGTGAGAAACAGCAGCGCAGATGAATAAAACCATTCCCTCTGCCTCCTGCTTGACTCCAGTACAGTCTGTGCTAACCTGTAGCCTTTTACTGCACACATCCCGGGGATGATGAAACAAAGTCTGTGTCTAATCTTCTGGACTGTTGCTTTCGAAATAATGCACTCAAATTACCCCCAAAACTGCGAGTAAAAACTTGCAACAAACCTTGTCAGATCTTGCGCAAGATCGTGGAAGTCAGTTTTTTTTTTCCACCCCATTTGCTTCTTTTGAATGGCTTTAAATGCACATCATGGGTAGCACAAATGAAACGTAACACACCTCCCAAAATGACTAAATGCCTCATTAGTTTAGCTATAAAGTCATGTTTCAAAATGTTATGTTAAATTATTCAAGAAAGCTGCATTTATATGTTACCGCAGACTTTAGTGCAGCCGTTCATGAAGTCTGTTAACAGAAGCAATCCATCACATTTTCAATAACAAGGACAATTGTGTATCTAGCATGGTTCATATCCTTAAAACCAAATCAGACATGGTAAGAAAATTAGGTCTCTTGCTAAGTAAGTTTCGTTAATCTCTTCCATATGAATCAAATTGTGCCAAAAATGATCTATAACACACAATTGGGTGCTTAAAATAGCATTTAAATGGGTGATTCTTGATGTGGGGAAATAATGTTTTGGATATGATATAAATATTTTTTGCTCCCTTAAAAACGCAATTGATGGTTATTTCCTAAGTTAAAATGCATTTAAAATGGCACAGACGGTTCATCAGACAGAGATTTTCCTGAACTTAACTAAATATAATCTGTTACTGAACACTGTTTCTGCACATCAGAGTTTACAGCTGTGCAGCACTTAAATGTCTGCGGTGTGTTTTGGTGTCTGTGAAAAACAAGAAGAGCATCCTCTGTTATCTGAGCCTCCAGTTTTCTCTCATGGGATGGATGGGGGCTGCCGATGGATGGCCTACGGCTCTGCCCCTACAAACACCAAAATGCCTCGCTTGCAGAGCTCCTACAAGTCAGCAGGATGTTGACATTACTCTCCGTTTGACAGGGCCATTCAGGGAACCTCTTTAATTCACAGTGTTAAATGCTGACACGGAAACGAGCGGCGGAGAGTGCTGAGCCAAATCTGTGTCCCTGCAGGATGAAAGTTTTCATGGCTTTTGTGCATCTCAGAGCTTTACTGCCACACACAGCAGCTGTATGGCAGAAGATCTAAAAGTCTGAGACAGTAAGCTCCCCCTGAGATGAGTAAAAAAAAAACTACACTTAAAAACACTTAAAAAAAACTTGGTTACTTAAGTTTTATTCATACCTTGTGACATGATGGATGTTATGGCGTCTCGAATCTGTTAATTGTCCCTATGCTGAACACCCCCTGATGTGTGGCTCAAATTTACTTCTTCCTATCTTATTTTTTTTTATGTTAGGAAAATGATGGTTACATGCAGTATTTTATGCTTTGGTGAATTAGACTGTAATCTTTTAGGCCAGAGTCATATTTAAGAAAAAATTAACATGGTTCCTTTGCTTTAACTACAGTCCATAATCATTTGGTGTCTACAGCATAACTGAAGTAGGTTCCACAAACCAATGCCTTTCTGTTTCTGCCAAATGTTTTCACAGAGTCTAAACGATGGTAGCCATTCTACGAACTCAGCCGCCTGGTCAGCTTTACAGGGTTTGGACTTTTAAGACATCATTCGCTCATTTTAAAATATGAGCCGTTGCCACTTCCGCCGCTTCCTGATCTAATTTTCTGGCTTAACTGTGCAAAGACCTTAAGCTTCGTTGGATGTCATAAAAGAATCATGATGTGGCTCCAAAAACAACGGCACAATGAATTTAGCTATGTGGCTCTGTAATGTGTTGAACCTCCAGGGGTGTATTTTTCTTTCTAGAGACCAAAAACTAAAGCCCACAAAAAATACCTACTGTTGAAATCATATTTATTTATAAGCAAGAGCAAGTAAACACCATTAGCACAAAAAAACAGAGAAGGAAAAGTTGATTTGCAAAACGAACGACCACAGCGGTGCTGGTATGCTTGATGGTTTAATCTGCAAATCAAAAAGTTGAAAGAAAACATTTGTTTTAGGATGTATGAGACTCAGCAGATTGGCTCCATGCCAAGCACACACAATAAGACCAAAGCTTGTGTACTCAGCGACACAGCTTTCCTTAAAGTGCAAATAAGCACACATTTAATTTCTATGATCAAAGGTAATAATTTACTCTGCATGTCCACAACACACCCACACACACACACACACACACACACACACACACTCATAACACACGTACAAGCACACAAATAAAACATCCTGTTGACTGAAAACACGTAAATATGGAAACAGAACAGACACAAAATAATATCTGTAGGCAGGACAAAATGGGAGCTGTTGCAGAGCTGCAGTTTGAAATCCCTCACGAACAAGTCTACAATTTAATGGAAAATCAATGCTCATGTAAACATGCTTTTTGTGTCTGTGCGCTCTGATACTGTGCTACGAGTAACAGTCCTGCCCAAAAACGATTACAAAATAATGTCAATGAAAAATACTAACGAGAAAAGAGAGAGAAGAAATCTAATTATTCATGCCACCACAGTCAAAAACAAAACAACAGCAGAGGAAGAAAGAAAAACAGCAGAGCCGTTCATGTCGCTGGAAAGTTTTTGTAAACCTTAAATCTGAGAGTATTCATTGTCGTATTTTGGTCAAATTCATGAATAGAATCATTTTTAATCCACCACTTGACAAAATGATCTGAGACTATAGTCCTGTTTTATAAAAAAACAAAACAAAACACATTCTCTGCACGTCAGCTGTGATTGGAGGGCACAGAGGCTTGATAGAGGCAGCGATCAGTTCCTCAGTGGCTCACTAACCAACTCTGGTCTGGATTTCTGCATGTGTCTATCAGGACACAGCTTTTCCCTCAACAGCTGAACTCAAGTGGAGTTATAGACACATCTAAAGGATAACCAGCAGCAGCAGAATGCAAAGAACTTAGCTTAATGGGTTATTTCAGTGTGCAGTTAGATTTAAAAAGAACAAAACACTCCAAAGAAAACCTTTTGCTTTTCTGTTGCTGAGAATTACATTTAGGTTAAAGACAAACAATAAATGTAACCATTATTTATGCCTTCTTATAGAGCAACCTGTGGCGAACTTCTAAAAACGCTCCGTCAGCATTCTAAAACTAAAATCTCTTCACCAGCTAGCTCTGACACGCTCCTGTACAAGGCACTTACTCCCCAGCTGCTCCGGCAGATAGTTGCAGGTATTCTGAATTTTCTCTGTGAAAAGCACACAACGTCAACAGCATGTAGCGGTGAAAAAGAGTAAGCCTGCTCAGTTTAAAACTCCCTGGATAAATGAAGGTGAAATAAGTCCACAAATGTATTCTTACTGACTGTTCAAACACAGAGCTGCCTGCAGTTGTCAGGGCATCCACAGGGACACATAACACAGTAACCTATTTTACAGTTATTTTCAGAAACGTGTGGGTCAGCGTAAGCATCTCCTGCCATGCTGACACTAGATGCTCGAGCTGGGGAAATGAGAGGCTGTCAGTTTTAAAACAAAGAAGCCCTGGGTGATCACCTCCCACAGAAGTGGAGCGCCACATTTTTTGACACGTTTCCTTCTCCGAAGCCCCAGGCTCGCAGCTCCAGCCTGTCAACCTCCTCGTCCCTGTCCTCCTCCTCCACGTCTCCCTCCTCGTACAGACTGGGCTCCTCCACGGATGTCTCCATGTTGGGGTTGTAGCCGCTGAGGGCCTGGGCCTCGCTGTACTCGTAGATGGTGGGGAGGCTGCTGCGCAGGCCGAAGCGCCGGCGCAGCGCCACCAGCAGCGGCTGGGGGACAGTGAAGATGTCCACGTTGTTGCCCAGGTCGATCCAGGCCAGGCTGGGGAAGGTTTTGGGGTCCTTCACCGCGTCTGTCACGTCTTTCAGGATGGCCACCGTCAGGCGGTTGCCGTTGACGGCGAGCGTGGCGAGTTTGGGCAGGCGGCTCAGGGAGGGTAGCAGCAGCCGGAGGCTATCGTCCTGCAGCTCGGTAAAGCTCAGGTCCACGGCCGACACGCCCTCGCTGCTGTTCTGAAGGTAGAAGGCCACGCGGTGGACGTCCCAGCCAGACAGCGGGATCCCTGACAGGTTGACCACGTCTCCTGACAGCTTCTTCTTGAGGGTGGTCTTCAGACTGTTTGAATGAAAGGAAAAGCAGAGTTTAGCGTCTCGCACATGAGGCCACTTTTTCCAAATATTATTAAAGGTGTTTACATTTTTCAATCTGTAACCACTTATTCCCTAATGGGGTCATTCCCTAACTGGGCCTATCCCAGTTGTCAATGGGGAGAGGCAGGGGATGCCCTAGATGGTCGGCCACTCCATCGCATGGCCACACAGAGACACACAAGGACAAACAACCACACACACTCACTCCTCAGGGCAATTTGGAATGCCCAGTCAACCTAACATGCAGGTTTTTGGACGGTGGGAGGAAGCAGGACATCCGGAGAGGGCCCACATGGACACAAGGAGAACATGCACACTCCACACAGAAAGGTCCTGGTTCTCCCGGGGACTCAAACCCAGAACCCTTGTGCTGTGAGGTGACAGTGCTAACCACCACACCACCTGATAAGAAATCAATTGGCTTAAAAACAACTGCCACAGTAATACTGCAGAACTGCAAAGTGTGCAGAAAAAGTAACTACATGAAATGCAATGAGAGTTAAACGGTCAATAAGGTGTCTACAATAATTTGCATTTAAATATGTCCAGGTCTGAACCATTCAAGTAACAAACTCAGAATGAAAAAAAAACATCATTGGAAAAGCAACAGCTACATTTCGTCCCAACTTAACAAGCAGAGTTATTAAAACTAAAGTGAACTTTTTGAGGGAGTCATGAATGGGTGATAATGGTTTTACTAGGATTGGGGATTCAACCCAAAGAACCTTTGGGTGTTATTTAAAAAGCAGAATTCATCAGAAATATATTTTTTTACTGAAAAAAAAAAATCAGGTCAAGCTTGAGCTTGAAGTGCTGTGGGTGACAGGTTAATGAGCCACGTTTGCCCAGCGGAATGGGAGAGGTTCTAGTGTTGGGATGTGTTATTCTAACGCCACAGCCAGTCAGCAGCAGATTCATTAAGAACCTGAACAGTAAGATGTTGTGGTAACTACCAAAAGACACAAAGGTTAAGATTAGAGGGCTCATTTGACTCCCAAGTGTTATGTACAAGGCTAGCGCCAGCAGCCCTCTTTTAGCAGGAAGAGATATCATGTTACTGTTGTCATGCCGCAGTCCAACATTTACCTTAGATGAAGTAGATAGTAAAAGCTTTTTATGTCAGCAAGATGATGAATGTTTGAAGATTACATTAGAGATAGAAAAAAGCTGAAGGAAGGAGACAAAATGAAGACGACACGCTGCCATTATATTCTTACATGAATATGATTTAGAAAAGATCTGCTTTTCAGGTTTGCTCACTGTGCCTGCCTACACCGGGGAATCTGAAAAAACACCTTCTGTCTACATAACAAAGAGGCTGAGGATGTATAGAGCGATTTCAATGCAGAAACATGCATGTCAGTGTCTGCTGCACTACGGAAGATTCATTGTGTGGTCTGTGAAGAAGTCAAAGGGAGGAGATCTGTCAAGCAAATAACAATAAAAGAGAGGGATGGGAAAGTTGTTTTTAAAAGGCTGACAGAGAACATAAAAATGTTCTGTTTAAGGAGACGGGGGTTTATCCTCTTTTTTCCTCAGAACTCTTTGCTTTTATTCATCCCTCTATATCCTCAGGCACAGCCTGGAGTTTCCCTGTGTTTGTGTCAGCTCTCCTCTCTGGTGGGGGGGCTCATAAATCGACAGGCTGTGCTTTTTGCATCTGTCACCCTCTCTGCTTGGTTATAGGAAAGAAAAAGATCTGTAGCACACCGGGGCTGTGATTCGTAAGATTATTGATTCCAGGAGTAGGCTATAATTCATCGCTCCCTCCCTCATATCCTAGCCCAGCTCACTGCCTCTCACTTTCTTGCCTGTTTTCAGGCCTCCTTGCATTTTTTCTGTCGCAGTGTCACTGTTGCTTTCACTTTTGCACACTTTGGAAGAGATTCAAATAACAAATATCAAGAATGAAAGGTCTTACTTGAGAACAACTTACAAATAAATATCAATATGAAAGTTTAAGGTTCATGTGGGAAGTATTTTCATTCCGTTGGACAGAGAGTCATCAGAACTGTTTTTTAACTGTCAAAGCCAATCGAAATCATTTGCCAAAAAGTTCGCAACCTCATGTATGAGCAATCAAACCTGTTTCAAACAGGCAGCTATTACCTTTCAGCCAGCCGGGGGAGTAATGAAGAGTCTACATGAATTTTGGTTAACTTCAAATATGTCTCTATCAACTACTTAATTGTGGTGGTCATATGGGAGCCCCAAGGCAGAAGATGTCAACTTCCTCTGCCTGCTTGATTTATGTGATCATGCCTGAACATCTGTTTCATATTTACAGGTTAAATTAAACTCACAGCTCAGACCCTATGATCAGTTGGCTTCAGTGGACCTGTTGCAAAGCTGCGTCTTTCTGGAGTGCTTAAAAAACGAGACCCTGTGGCCATAGTAGCTGCCCCTCTGTGCTGTTTGGATCATTCTAAGAACGGATTAATCTGTTCACAAAAATTCTCTTTTTATTTAAAGACTTTTTTCACCTCTGTTGATTCTTTAAATTATGTTAACAATTACCTGCATGCCACATATGGATTAGCACTGCCTTAATCTCATAGCTCGATCTGTGTCCAATGGCACTCAGTTCTTAGTGAGAAGCTTCTGAAAATTGTGAGAAAATCTACCATATGTGCTTGGCTTATTTTGCCACTCCTGTGAGTGTGCTCCCTACGCCATAACACACAGCTTCTGCTTTTCAGTGTAATGAAAATGACAGTCACGGCTTCTGACTTATTCATTTGAGGGTTTTCCTGTTTCTGCCGCAGCCATTTCTGTTCACCTCCATGTTTATGTGAAGCAAAATACTCCTGGAGACAGGCTGGGTCGGTACTGTAGCTGAGTGGGTGGTGCAGGAGGAGGTTAAGCAATAATGTGTTTTTAATGAGCTAGAGCATAGACGGCTTCAGATTGCTTTCATTGGGCTACATGGACGCAGTTCCACCCACAGTTTGCTCAGCCAGCTGCAGACCCGCGGGCACAGGGCTTCCAAAGCCACAGCATCAACTCTATTCCATCAGGATAAAGCAGCGACGGCGTAAACAACACGATGTTTCGCTCTGTCAGATGTGGCTGCCGCGCTCGTGGGTAGTAGCTCCCATCTTCTTGGACCAACTCAACCACAATAAACTTCAAAGGAAATCATACCCGCATAAACATGTGAACCAGATCGTTCGCCTTTCGAGACTCATGTAAAAGCAAACAACTGAGAAAAATCTATCTATTGACATCCGCTGAGGCAACTGATACAACCCTGTAGAAATTTAATAAGAGCTCAGTCTCATGTGTCAAACTATTGACTGCTTAAATGTGGGTTCAGGCTGATTGTGTAATTGTTTTTCCTAGCTTGTCTTTCCTCAGGGAACTCCTTACATTCTGTACACTAAGCATGGGGTCCCTCCAGCTCTACAGTGTTGTACACCCCAGGGGTAGGACATAAAACATCTGGGCTTTGTGATGCTGAAATTGAGTTCAAGTAAACAGATAATCAAGGTCAGAACCAAATTGTGAATGTGTGAGACCTTTCAGAAGCAGATTTTACAGCTACCGTGCGCCGGGGAAGATTTTCTATGCTCAGCCCACAATAGAAAGAGGGAATCATTCTGGTTAATGACTCTACAGTGCCTTGCTCCACTTTACAGTTTGCCAGTGTTGATAGAGATCTTTATTCAGACAGCCACTAACTACTATAATTACTGCGTATACCTCACATGAAGAATATCCATGTATTCTTTACATTTTAAATGACCAAACTATGCACTTCCTTTCACAAAATGTGTACTGTTGTGCTATTAATGACGCTGTTAAATCTCCATCAAAGGGTTAAGCCATTGATTTCTGCATTCGCACTCATTTTCCGGCCCATGTTTGGGGCCATTTTGTTTCAGGTTAGTCTCCACACTGTCTAGCTGTCTCTCCCGTTGTTACAAAAGTTAAGTGCTCATCATTAGTCCACAGCCTTTCTGCTCCACCGTCCTGTAAATCAATTTCCGCTCGATAGCAACTAAACATGTTCACTACTCTGTAAGAGATGGGAAGCTTGAGGGATGAGCATTTGAAAAAGACACACAGAGCTGTGTGTGTGCTTTCTCTCACAAGTAAACTATAGTCATTTTTTCACAAGAAAAATCATCCAACTCCTGAATTTTTGGCCACCAGGGTGAGAGTTAAAAGCTAATGGCAGCAGAGTCCTGTAACCTGCCTTCCCACATCGAATACATGTTCTCCTTCATTTACTCTCATGAATGAGTAATACATCAAGGGACAAGGGAAAGTCGTAGAGGTAATTCCTTTTTCATTTGTGTGAGATTTAATATATAATTTATCTGGTTTGAGACCTGTTGCTGATTGTTTTAAAGAACTCAGCTGAAACAAACTTAATGTGAATCATATAATTATTATTCAATTATAGTTTTAAAAAGTAATTTTTCATAAAAGACAAAAATAAAAAGCTATGATCTCTTTTATAAGCTATTATTGGCTAGAACATGGACAAAAAGTTAAGAAAAATATGGTCAAATATGCATCACACAATTATTTAAGTTGCTCTAAGCCAAACAAAAGAAGATAGCAAGATATGCAGTCTCCTGCCTTTATTCACTGTTGGGTTATATTATCATATCACAAAATGAGAGCAGTCCATTTCAGAATTAGATCAGGCAACATCAATATTTAATCACTTATAAACTAGGCTATGACCCACCTCGGGTAATGTTTCATATAAATCTATCTATGGTGTTTAGTGCAAATCCTGCAAACAAACATTAACGCCCCATCAGTTCACCACATTAATGAGCCTCTACCTTTCAAAATAGATCAGGTTTGTACCACGTCTATAGATTTCTAGCTAGTCACTTTTCGTGAAGAAAAGATTTTAAACCTTCATTTTAGGATTTCAAAAATGTTTCCGCTTTATAGTCAGAAATATGTCAATCAGAAGTTTCTGCCCACATGAAACTAGCACGTCTTCTATTGGAGGAGCAGAGCTTGGGGATCTGGGGATCTGGGGTCGAGCCCTCCAGTCTCTGGGGCTGAATTCTCTGAGGTGGTTGAAAAGCTCCGTGGTGGCAGGGCTCCAGGGGTGGATGAGATTTGGCAGGAGTTCCTCAGGGCTCTGGATGTTGTAGGGTTCCGTTGGCTGCAATATCGCATAGACATGAGGAGCAGTTCTGCTGGACTGGCAGACTGGGGCAGTGGTTTTCGTCCTGGCCGTGGATCGCTGGACCAGCTCTATAACCTCAGCGGGGTATAGAGCACCAGTCTACATTTGTTTTGTGGATTTGGAGAATGCGTTCGATCGTGTCCCTCGGGGTATCCTGTGGGGGGTTTCTCTGGGAGTATGAGGTACCGGGCCCTTCGTTACGGGCTGTTCGGTCCCTGTACGACTGGTGTCAGAGCTTGGTTCGTATTGCCGGTAGTTAGTCCGACTCGTTTCCGGTGAGAGTTGGACTCCACCACAGTTGCCCTTTGTCTCTGATTCTTTTCATAACTTTTATTGCCAGGATTTCTAGATGCAGCCAAGGTGTTGAAGGTGGCCATCTTGGTGGCCTAGGATTGCATGTCTGCTTTTTGCTGATGATGTGGTCCTGTTGGCTTCATCAAGTCGTGATTTACAGTGATTTACAGTGCGAAGCGGCTGGAATGAGGATCAATGCCTCCAAGTCCGAGACTGTGGTCTCTCACCGGAAAAGGGTAGAGTGCCTCCTCCAGGTCAAGGTGGATGTCTTTCCCCCAAGTGGAGGAGTTCAAGTATCTCAGGGTATTGTTCGCGAACGAGGGTAAAATGGAGCCCAGACAAGCGGTGGACGATGGATGGATGGATAGTCAGAAATATGTATATCAGAAGTTTCTGCCCAAATGAAACCATTCTCTTTCTACTGTTTGATGCTTTTTTACTGACCTATAAACAAAAAAAGCTAAAATTAATAGGAGGAAAAGAAACTGTCATGGGGAAAACTGTGTTTTGGATTAGGCCACTTGTTCCCAACACAATCACTCAAATCTGTTTTGAAAGATGTCCCCCTTTATAATGTGTGCTCCAGCCCCCTTCTTTATCTTCATCAGATGCTCAAACTGGCTTCAAAAGGGAGTTTGCCTAGTTCAACATAGCATTTATAGAAAGAAAAGTTATATAGTCTATTTTTAAACTGTTTACTGTCTTAAAAGTCAACTAGTATTTTATAGGAAACTATTTATGGATTAATTTGAACATAATCTTACATTCATGTTATTCTAAGCATAATTTACAATTTAGTGTTAATCAATGGCAAAAAAAGGAAGAGGAAATAATAAATCGTAAAAAAGAAAAAGTGATACATTATATATGAAACGATGTACATGTCAGTTTCAGCGAGATGGGCAAAACCTTTTAAAAAAAAATTATGAATCTAGGTTTATTTTCCACTGAGCATCCAGACAAAGACTTCACTCGTTCCAGGAAATGAAATAAAAACACAGAAGAAACACTGGATGTGGATGCCATTTGGTAGACTCATGGGACTGACAGATCAATGTCCTGACTTGTTTATTCCTCAGATCAATCTGTGCTGTTCTGCCTCTGGGTATCTGTAGAATACATGGTTGTCTGGTTCAGGCGTGGGAGAGCCTAGAAGGGTATTCTGTATAAACTCATGTATGATGGGCTCCTTTATTTCTGAACTTCCATCTTAATCTGCCTTTAAGCCTGCAGAACGCGAGATCCACTGCTGAACATCTCCAGCGTTTATTTGTTAAGGGTGGTTGACATTGTGGGGATGGAAGTGTCAGACAGTAATTTAGAGCATATGGGGTTAATTTAGCAATTTTCTCCACTATGTGTCTGTCCATCTGATACTGTGGTTCTGCTTCAATGTGCTAGGAGGTACATCCACCATCCAGAGTGCAGTTTCATGGGGATAATGGCACATTTTCTGGGAAGCAAAAAATAGTCTCAAAGCTCATTTGGATTTGGATTAAATTTCAGTGAAACACTTAGCGGATGGGCTGATTAAAGCTGGCTCCATTGTGCATTGTCAATGCAGCAGCTCTGAGCTGTTTAGTGTATTTGGAATCTGAGAATAGTCCCTTAGTTCTTTGAATTCAAACTTTGGGAA
The DNA here is from genome assembly GCA_013363375.1 of Menidia beryllina. Classification (NCBI taxonomy): domain Eukaryota; kingdom Metazoa; phylum Chordata; class Actinopteri; order Atheriniformes; family Atherinopsidae; genus Menidia; species Menidia beryllina. The sequence continues at coordinate 6,277,822 of JABUIW010000124.1, read as the reverse complement.
AATGTTGACAATAAAATGGAGGGACAGGAAGTGGAAGAAGAAAGAAGCAAACAAACAATAAAATACATGGGATCAAATCCCCACGTTGCTCACTTAATCCTTGAAGATTAATCTCTATCAATCTTTTGTGCAAGTCTAAAAGGTAGAGTTTTAATTGGACAGAGAAGAACAGAACAGGACTCAAGGGTGTGTCAAGTGCAATAAACCTTCCACAGCTTTATGCTACTCCATCATATAACCCTCGTGGGCTCTTCACAAACAAATAAAGAAAAAACATGTCAAACAGTGGTAGTGCAGAAAAATGGAGGTAAAAAGAGGGAGCACATCTAAATACTATGATACAATGATACAAACAAAGTTTTATGCCACGTATGACAGAACATCTTGTTATAAAGCGGAACATAATGCGACTGTGCAGCATGTAAAATGATAAACACTCCTCGGGTGAACTATAAATTCACTCAGGATTTGATCTGATGCGACAAACTGGATTCTTAAGTGAAAATAATTCTGTGATACATCGAAAAACAGTTTGGATTATATAACTGTGTTTCATGAAGCAGTGGGACTGTATCTGCAATGGCATGTCAAGGCACAGTTATGAAACCAGCATTACCATGCGCAGGTCTCCAAACTCAAACCAAGGCTTTTGATCATCGGGGGAGATCTGTGTCAGCCCTGGAGCAACAAAACCCGCAGTTCAGGAACACAGCTATTTCTGTTTCTGTTGCATCAGCAGAGTAATCACAGATGTACAGTCAAATTTAAATTGACAAGAGGTTAAATGAGGTTCATTTCCTTCCAAAAAGCCATGGAGGTTTTAATTGAAGTCCAGTTAAAAACACCTAAAGCCTGGTGTTTAACAGTGAATCTTTTTAATGATTCCATTATGACCCTTTACCCTGAAGATTGGAGCAACAGAAAATGTCTATTCCTCCCACCCCCTCATCTTGCAGGATCTCAGTTTGTACTGCGGGAAGCCCTCAATTATTCATGAACAAAGATGGTGGCTGGATCTTTATGTCTCTATTAAAAGTGGAGGTCAACCAGAAAGTGGATTGAACAGACTGAGTGCAACATGCAGACAAGTGCAAACTTTATCTCCGAACTGAAACATGACCTTAGAAATAGATATTCTGTTTTCTTCATTTATGTTCCTTGTGAGAGTTTTGAGCCTTTTGAGTCAATGTCAGAGGTTAGCTTGAGGTCCAGACTGTCACGTCTGGGGGAATGTCTCGTCCTGATTACCTATTGTGTACACCTGGGGTTCCCTCCCTCATGTGTTTAAATAGTCCTCGTTTCCCCTTGTCTGGTGCGGGGTCGTTCTAGTCTAGTCGTTCTTGTCTTGTCCTTGTCCCGTCACATCGTCTCCCCCACGCCAGGTTTGTCTTTGTCTTAGTTCTGCCACAGCCACAGCCTTAGTCACAGTTTTGCCATAGTCTTGTTTATCTTTATTTTGTTACTTTGTCATAGTTTTACCACAGTCTTGTTTGCTTGCTTTGATACTTTTGCCCACAGTTTTCCACAGCTTTGTTTTGTACTTTGTCTGGACACTTCCCTGTGTTTGTTCAATAAACCTTGTTTTCCCTCACTCCGCGACTGAGTCCTCCCGTCAAACCCACCACCCTGACACAGACAGAATTCTGTATTAGAGCTGATCTAGCCTCCCAATGCGCACTTCGGGGGGGCCTGATTTGTCCAACATGTATAAAAAAACAAATTTACATAGGTCGGCATACCACATGTTGAGTGTATAATTTGCTCATGTAATATTAGAAATGTTACTTGCATAATGAAAAGCAGATGTATTGAGATGAGTTTTTGCAGAAGGGAATGTTTGAAATGCCAAAGTTAAAAATAAAACAGTTGAAACCGGATGCCAAAATATATTGTTTTTTATGAAAAGTACAGAGTTAAGATGACAAATCTAGCAACAGCTTTGCAAAGATCACAAAAAGATAAAAAATAAGTGAGGGAGGCAGAACAGATCTTTTTAAAAGAGGGGGGGGATTCTAGTTAAAGAGTCCCAGCCAGCACATCTCTGATGACTGCTTAGAAGCTGCCTAAGAATGAAGAATGTTGGTCAGATATGCAGCCGTTGTAATTTAGCCGAGCAACAATGCGAGAAACGACTATCGACCAGATGTCTTAAAAACAGTCACTTCTCAAAGAAATACAGTTGAGTTGTCGAGTCAGCTTTTTGCTGGCTAATGTAGGGGCATTATTCAGAGATGTCATGGTGGCATAAAGTGCCACTTGATGAAAATACAAACAGTGATGGTGAGAAAGAAAATACATAATAATTTGTATAGCCATAATGATAAATGAAAAAAAAGCTTTTATTTGCTCTTAAAAGCCTTTTTTAGCCCATAAGAACATGACATATCTCTAGCTTTGTTAATCAGCAGCTAAATCGGGGGGCATTTTGGAGGCATAGGCAAACACGTGGCTTTGACCAGAGGTGCACTTGAGGTGCATGCAGGAACAAATTAAGCATGTTATGGGTTTATTTAAGCAGAGATTCACAGTTAAATCAATCTCAGCACAATCGGTGACGCTTTGTGAAAACATTCTTCACAATTCCAGATGTTTCATGTTTGCTGACTTTGTTGATTGCTGCTTCAAATGTCTATGATGTTGGGATGTAAGAATGTAAGGTGTGTAGCTGCAGTTGAATTGTGTGGTTGCAAGTCATTTCAGAAGTTGAACGTTACCAGATGTGGTTTCTGACGATAAGAGCATTGGAGTAATGACTTCAGGCTCCGCCGTGAATTCCTTGCTATTTCAGAGTGCCCATCCTTCTAAAAAGCTGATTTACTTCTCTGATATGCTTGTGGTGTGTTCATGGCATTATGCCATGCTTGTGTCCTCTGTTCAGTCACGATCGGCCTTCATATGAACTTTGACAAACAGGATTACATTAGTTTTGAACAGCTTGCACAGTGTGAGCTGTGAGAGGGAAGGTAGTTAAGCCTGAGCGGCGTGAGGTCTGGGTCAATTATCAGGACTCAAGCTACCAACACTCACCCACAGAATGAAATCTGCTCAACACAGCTGCCACAGCCTTTCCCTCTCATGATTTGCATTTGACCAGATCTCGCGAAACAATGTATCTGGTGTAACAAAGATGTCAATATAGATGTCTATCAACACTAGGAAACTTTTTTCCCTCCACATCTTCACACAGCATGCTTAAAGAAATGTTACTCTGTTGAGTCCCTTCAAAGTGATAAAGATGCCTATAAGCTATGGTGCAACAGAAATTACCACACTGCAGCAACTGAAAGAGCATCTGCAAGTGGAGTCCAATCTCTGCAAAATGTGCTGTAAGGCAATTCTAGCCTAATAAAAGATATGAGCTTCATTAATCTGAAATGTAATACCAATCATCATAATATTAAGACCTCTGGGAATCCCACAGTACTGTACTTCTCAGAAACCTGGCTCTTGCTGCTGCAGAGAAAATGAAATTGCCTTTAGTGTGACACACTTGTAGCTACTGTTTTGGTGAAGCAAACCAGGCCCCAGTAATAAAGCTTGAATTGTGATTTATGTGTCATCTCTTGAACATTTGCAACCACCTGCTTATATTTCATGAAAACAATCCAATTTGAGCCAAAGGATAGAGAGCAGATTCCACATTTATCAGACAGACTGCTCAATTCCACTTCAAGTAGAAAACAGCAACAACAAAATACAATATGCTGCAGGTGGTGTGATGGCTTGTATTTTTTCCCCCCTGCAAAATATGAAAAGATCAAACTCAAGATGAAGTGAGGCAGGAGGCAAGAGGGAAAAGCGTGACTTCTGTTCTGCAACCTTGCAGTGATTCTGCCTCCCCCCTTTTCCCTCTGTCTGACAGAGCCTTTCCCCTGGGCCCTAGCTCACACTGCACAAAACGCCTATGTATGGCAACTGTTGAATCAAAGGAGCCCTCACAAGAAGGAGAGGGAGAAAATGAATGCCAGGAAAGGATCTCGAAAGCGGAGGGATTGAGGGAGGGACAGGAACAGGAGGGTGAAAAGGTGATGGGAATGAGAGGTGACAAAGAGGACTCTGGGAACGGTGTTGTGAACGTTTGACTGAATCTAAAGGTATTCTCATTTGATGCACGTTTTTGAGGGCGTCGTATTCGTGGAAAAAAAAAAAGAATCCTGAAGGAGTGTGCTGCTGCTGTGTGGATGTCTGCAGCGGAGGCTGTGAAAGACAGAGCCTGCTAATGAGCTCGCTGGGAGAGTCTGGCTCGCTGTTTTGTTGAGTGTTATTTTGAAACACTCGCAAACAGGAGACAGGGGTGGGAAGTTAACCCAAGCCGTCAAAATATCTTTCTATCTGGGTTAATTGCTCTGGGAGAAAGTCTCACCATTATTATTAGCCCTTTTCTTTGTAACCTGTTGCTTATTTTGAGTCTGAGAAATTACGGTGAGTTTGCACATACAGGTTCTCAAACATTTGTTGTGTACACTTAATTACAACCTAAAATGTCCCTCGAAGTATCCAAAAAGTGACTCAACATTGTTTCAACATCAGTCCAATATTTTCACATCTCTCCTTATCATTTTCTAGAGAAGGGAGGCAAAATTTACAGCATCTCCTTTTTTGCTTGGTGATACGAAAGTGTTTGTTTTTTTAAACTAAACACTGCTGCAGTGGTGAATCACAGCATATCTCAGAGGTGCAACAGGCTTTAGCGAAATAACTGTAAGTGATGTCACGGAAATCCCAACAGCTTAAACTAATCTGTTCCTGACCTTTGATAGTATGCAGCTTGATGGCAGTTCGCATGGTTTAGTTCAGTCTTGCATGTAACAGGGTCTTATTAATTTCTCCTTTTGGGAGTCTCCAGGTCGTTTGGAAATAGCTTAGTGTTAGAAAATAAACAATTTTCATATCTAAAACGGTGTGCAGCTGTTCTTGTAACAGATGTATTAGGCAGGTTATTAAATGTATGAGACACAAATATGAAAGTTTTGATTTAATTAAAACAAATTATAAATGCAGAAAAATTCTTTGATTTTATGTATGTGTATGTAAAATAGCTGGAGAACAAAAAGAGTGAGAGAAGCAGCAAAGGTTTCCGCATATAATGATCCTAAGATCAATATTAATGATTACCAATTATTTGAGCTACAGCTTTATACTTGAAAAAGGAATAGCTGATTTGAAATTCAGCGAAAGTTAATTCTACGGGAAACATGGTTTATATCAGGTTCTTTCTGTAGCTATTGAAAAATGTCTTTTTGCAAGTCTGATGAAGTTATTTCTTGGGACAAAACATTACTGTATCAGAACATATAGAAAACAGCCTACATTAACTTCAATTTAGATAACTTAAGTCTTTGTTAAACCATATAACAAGAAACAGGAGTGTTTTTTAGGGGGCCAGAATAATGAATCAATAACTGTAAGAACATTTTTTCAACTGGAAACAGGCCTAGGCAACAAACAGGGCACAATCTCATCATAAAACGTGTCAATGAGGAGAAATTCTTTCACTGATTTATTCCAGTGGGATCTCCCAGAGGGGCAGGACTTGATTTATTTAACTTTTAATTAACAAATGAAGGGCATGTCTGAATTTGTCTGGTCTATAACTGTGGAGTGGATTGCTTTGTTATGTCAGCAGACAGTGGGGCTGTTACAGAATTAAAATCCATGCTTATGTAACACTGACTGGCTGATGTCACCTTGATAAGGAGGTTTAGTTTCACAGCCTCCTACACTAAAGAACAACTTTTCTAACCATTGTAATAACCAAATGACACCAAATGACCTTCTTAGAAGATGGGAGGAGGCTGGAGCACCTGAAGAGAAACCCAGAACAGGGACAACATGCATATGGCCGGGTTTAGCATGGCTAATATTTATAAAGGCAAATGTAGTGAATGCTGGATCAAAGTAATTTTGGGGTTATTTGCACGTTTCAAATCAGAATTTAACAATTAAACAATACTCTCAAACAGATCGAGCAGTGGAGCAGCTAAACAGGGCTATTCATAGCCTATTGTCAGTTAGAAGGTTTAACAGATACACAGATATAGCAGAGAGGGGATTAAAAAATGATCAAGTGGGAATAACATTTTTGAAGAACTGAGAACTTTTCCCAAACGTACACTATGTCAGTGGACTCATTGGTGCTTTTGATGAGATCTAATTGACTCTGTCTTCTGAAAATAGACGGTAGGGTGGCTCACAGACACTCACCAGGCCTGTGATTTCCTCCTGGGCACACTCTGTCTCGTCCACTTGGAGTGAGGTGTCAGGTGATAGATCAGCTGACGGCATATCTTGTTGGTAGACTTTAGCGCATCAGTCTCCTGGAACACATATGAATAATAATTTAACCAACGTACTCACTTTGTAGAAACCTCTGGCAGTACATATTAGATGGAAAACATTTTATGAGTTTGGAACAATGAAAGGCTTAGTTAAACAGCAAAGTCCACTTTAAATGCTCAGTGTCTAATCTCTTTTTTTTCCTTTGGAAGTTCCGTTTCTGGCCCCTCTCCCTCCATGTTTCTCCTCTACCTAACCCTGTGTCTCTTCCCTCCCCTGTCGAAGACTTCAAATGGTATGGGTTGCACGGCTGAGTAGGCTAAATCTAATTAATGGCACAACACAACAACAAGGAAGAGGCAATGTGGCGAGAGAGATGGAGAAAAAAAAGAAAAGATGGGGGCAATTTACCCTAAGGCGATTAGCCATTCCTGCTGCCACGTCTTTCTGTGGGAAACAAAACAAACAGGCCTCACACTTTGAAACATTCTGTGCTGGTGTCTCAACCACTTGGATGAGTGAGCACCATGTTACAGCATCACATACTGATTTGTAACCTGAGAGTGTTATTGCAAGATGCTTGGTGTGGACAGAACCTACGGGACAGATTTTCTAGGACACATATTGTGCAACTGCAAACTTGAGTGCATCAAACCAAAACATACATCAGATTAGCTGTCTAAAACTAATGAGATGTGCTTTAAAGCATGCATAAATGACATTTGCTTTAACTCACAATGTGTCCTTGAATGAATCACAGTAAATCTCAGTCCGCTGGAAAATATTGACCACAGAGGCATCTGCAGGGCTCTAAATTCAACACACAGCCTCTCTACACTCCTGTCACGTTTGACACAATATCTTGCCACGGGTCGTCAGCCAGTCAGGAGAGCCCTGCTGCTAGCCCTTCACTTTCTGTCCCTAACGTCTGGTTATTCCTTGGTAAAAGCAAAAAGACTAGAGAAAAAGTTACTTAAAGAGCACACTGGAATGTATTAAAGAGACTAATCTCTAGTTTAAAAAAAAATAAAAAACTGTGCAAGCTGCTGAATTTATTTAGAACTGCTCTGAGCTGTTGTGCCAATACCTTTGACAGAAATGCACCAAGAATTTGAATGGAATTGATTTGTTTGACGTGTTGCTGGGTCATTTATTTAACAAAGAATCAGTTCTTTTAAAGGCACTGAGCCCAAAAAAGGTTGGGACTATGCAATACCTAGATAAAAACAGAATGAAACAAGGTGTAAATGTCATAAATCAATGTTTTATACACCATAGAAGATAGAAAACATCAGATTATTGAAGTGAAGCATTTTAGCATTTCACAAAAGAATATTAATTCACCTTGACTTTGATAGCAGCCACTCATCCCACAGATGTTGTGAGAGGTCGAAATATAAGTGGCACTACAAAAGAAAACAGGAACATGATGCAGCTAACTAGATTCATTAGTAAGAGGTCAGGAACATTATTGGGTATGACTGTGGAGGCCCACAGAGATAAAGGGAAGTCAAAAGAAAAAAAAAAAAAACTATTGTGGATTATTTTCAGAAAAACTCAGTACCTCAATGAGAAAAAGCACGTTTTCCCATTATCCATGGTACAATTATAAAAAGATTCAGTGGGGACAGACAAAAGTGGATAACTGGTCCCTTCAGTTCCCAGAAATTCATAGAATACGAATGCATACAAAGCGGTCAACAAGGCTCTGTTCAAACTTTGCTGCCATCAAACTCATGATGAGAAAACATTTTTCCATGAAATGTCTCAAATTCAATGTTTGATTTCTTCTATATTTCTATCATTTCTGAAATTCACTTTTCAGTTTTGACTGCTTTTAGGCGACTTATATTGGATTGTTCGCCTTCCTCTTTCCCAAATGTCAGCTGTGACAGGCTCTACCCTCACCCGGGACGAGAAATAAGTGGTAAAGACAATAAACGGCTGGTTCTCATCCAAACAGTGCAACGTGTCTGTAGCCAGGACAACGACAGACTTCCACTGGCCACCGGCCACTCATCAGAATCTCAAAGTGCCCCCACTGCCTCAGAAGCCTCTGACCGGCCGTGGCCGCCGGCCTCGTTGGGCTCGGCTCAGTGGCACGGACACCTGCACAGTATACCGCAAACAATGCAGATAATCTATTTAACAGGCAGCTCTCAGAGCCCAGCTGCTCCCCCCTCTCCCACTGTGAGCTCAGAGCGGCAAAGGGGGAAAAATTACATGTTGCAGATGCGGGGTCAAACCCCAGCCCGCTGCCAACCATTCAACCTCTCTATCCCTCATGCCACTTTCCCCACAGCCTCTGCATTTATATAGTATGTCCTATGATAAACAGGCAGCTTATTGCTCTCACAACAGAATGACAGGAGACTCGACTCATGCCCTTAAGAGTGGTTACATTTCTGCAACAGTAGATAAAGAAACAAGTTCATTTATACCCTTTTTGGACACTGCAGGTCCCGAGCCAGACTGAGCAGCAGCTCATGGGAGATGGGGTCCACCAAGTTGAGAAAAGCGGCATTCTTGTACAAAATGTCGTTGAGTGACGATCCCTGCAGTCCCAGATCCTGAGAAAGGAGAAACGAGATTAAAAATACCCAGTTGACTCTTACTCAACCCGGAGCTTCATTTGATTAAAACAGCCACATTTGAAGCACAATCTTCAATTTCATCAGGCATTTCATGGGGTGTTTAATGAAAATAGACTGAAAAGGGATTTCTAAGCTTTGTTCGTTATCCCCTTTCATCTTGTTTTGTAATCATGCTGTCAGCTGATAAGGGTTTGCCATCAGAGATATGAGCTGAAACCCTGCACATGTACTTGAGGTGGGGGTGGTTTCTTTGTGCATACTGCATAGAAAGATTCTACTAAAAATGCAAAGACTATTGGATGTAGTATTATAAGAGAGTTGAAATTATCTTAATTCACTCAAATATTACATTAGTGACGTCTGCAAAAAGATTAAAGGCTGGTTTTATCATCTTTATAATACAAACACTTTCTCATCAGTGGAAAATTCTTTTTCACTCCAGATAAATGCATTTCACCTCCTTTCCTCCTGTCTTCAAAGCTCAAGTCACGAGTACAATCTAATCAAGAAACAGAAGACATGTCCAAAAGCTGATGATATTTATAAGGTTTTTAGACTATTTTTAATTGCAGTGATAATGTAGATGTGACATTAACGCACATACCTACGTTAAACGTAACGACTGTCTGTACATGAAGTAGTTTCACCAGTTTGATGCGTATATGTCATTTTAGAGCATACATGCACTGACATGATTTTAAAAAAACAGCAGAGAAGACATTAAACTGAGCAGAGGAAACCTCACAACCAGAGGATGAAAGGTGGGGAGTATGAGGAGAGGAAGTCAAAGGCATTTTTTTCTGCTTTGGCATATAGCAACATTATTTTTTCCCTAATCCATAACAACTATAAAAAGGGATTTTCTCTACTCTTTCATTGGAGACATAACTGGTTTTACTGCATAAAAAAGAAGAGGGGAAAAGGCTTATTTCTCTGGAACATCGTCTACTTATATTGCAGTGGAACCAGAAGCTGCTGGAGCCGCTGAATAAACGCTGTCAGCTCCGTATGAACAGAAAAGCTTTTCAGATGGCGTGCTGGAGGCTGAAGCCGTGTAAAACATTCTCTGTTTGTGCTGACAGCCATATCACTTTGGGGCACAGTGGAAGCAAAAAAAACTCCCATCAGCATTTTCTCCTCCTTCAGCTGTTGGGTTGATTTATTACAGTGAAGATTTGCGGGATTCCCTGATGCGGGGCTATCCTTCGCACCAGCTCAAGCTGAGGCTTCCACATGTGTCAAAAAATGGAAACAGAGCATTTGAAGGATTATCTTAAGATTGTGATGTGTCTATTTTAAGAATTGCTGGTGCAACATTACATGTAACAGATTTTTGTGAAACTTTGTGGAGAATTCATAGGAAAAAAAGCACCTAAGGGTCTAACATAGCTATGATCCATCCCATGGATTAACTTGAATGATTTTTCATTGTTATTTCATTACAGTGTTTTCCTGTTTGTCACTGACAGGATTCCTGTCTGTGACTAGAAACATCCTTACTGCAGCTGCACATCTGAAGTGACGTTTGTCACAAAAGGTCTAAATAAGGCGATGAGCTCAAAACCGCAGATCAGCCCACACACACAGTTCATTAGAATGTTATGTGTAATGCAGAATGTAACAAATTCAGACCCACAGATTTCCACGTCGACGACTGTAAAACCACTAAACTCCGGGGAATTTCTTGTTTGACTAAAAGATCAAATTTTCATAGATGGATTGACATATGAACATTTATATAATCACTACAAAATCCAGTTTATAAAATCATATATGGCAGTCTCTAAAAACAGAAAATCTAAAGAAACAGGAAAGCAATATTTAGACAAAGGGAATGTCACATATAGGATGTGATTTCACCACAGTTTCTGCTTGCACATTATGAAATATAGAATTAAGTGGTAAGAAGAAACAATGGTTTCCAGGTGTGTGTTTTTTGCAGCAGCAGCAATAAAGTTGATTAGAAGAAGCAGCTTCTTTTAAAACTAACATAAATATGAGGTCTCAGTGCTGCACCTTGGTAACAGAGTGCTTGATTTGGAACTTTATTAATATGAGTATTTGCTTATTTGTAGTTTACCAATTACTATATGGAGTCTGCAAATTAATTAACTTAATGTCCCAGAAGGCAGATCAATAATGTACATGCAGCATTGAGGCTGGTGTTATTGGTTCCTCTTTGTAATGACTTCCTTTATGAAGAAACATGTTCCTGGATTCACCATTGGAAGGTGATTACATACACATGTCGGCATCCCTATGAGGGAAGGTTGTCTTACCGAAGTGAACGGGATATCTACTGCCAGTTTCTTTTTTATATATATCTGTCTTTTTTTATTATTAGTCAGACACTTGGCTTCATCCCAAACAACACAGTGCTCTGGCTTCACCTCACAGAGTGATGGAGAGAGTAGTCCTGCTTCGTGAGCACTTTAAATGTAAAGTCATGCAGAAATCTCCCCCTACTCACCACGGCTAAATCTGCACACTGGTCCTTAAAATCATAATATACAATATAACAGACAGTTGTACCGCTTAAAGCCAAGTCTCAAGCATGAGTCATATCCTCTGTCAGATAAACAGGTTTTTTTTGATAGAGATCAAATTTAATCTCAAGCTATCTAGTGCCGATTTTTTTTGAAGAAGTGCATTTAATTCTGATACCTGTGGAGAGTTGAGGAATTACCTTTTAATCCAATTTTTCTTTTTTTTTTTTTACTTGTTGCACCATTCGGTCGTTTATTACTGGTCACCAGATGTGCAGAAGGCAGTCGTGATAAAAAAGCCTTAGTCTGAACTCATAAATGTCTTCTTTTATTTATGCACAAATGACAAGAGGGAACAAAGTCAGCATGAAAAACATTTTCCTCTCATATTGAACAAACTGAGGATCGGAGCAGAGCATGTTATACATTTATATCTTGCGGAAAAACTCCTCTTGCATATAGATAGCTTTAAACTGTGTTCAGTGTTGAGAAACGGGGACACATAGGAGTGTTTTGCAGTGCCATGATGGAGTGGGAGCTGCATAAAATGCATGACTGCATGAGCATTCACTCTGTTCTATAGACATAAAACTCCCTCATATAGGAAATGTCAGAAAAAGAGAACAGCGACAGTAACCGCAGTTGGGTAATTATTTTCTCAGATTTTACCATGAACAACCCTTGTGAAGTCCACAACTTACAAAGAGAAAAAAAACTATAATCTGTCTACATACAATTAGAAATGGAAAGAAACATGATTTTCTGCATTGTGCGAGAACTACCTCTCATCACTGATCTGTGTTGCATGTAGTGAGCAACATTTTTAAAAGAAGATTCTCAGGGAGGCTGCATTTCGCCACAGGTAGACTCAGATTCTGTGTTATTACACAAAGCTGACAGTACAAAGTCTAACGTTTATGAGAACAAAGTAAATGATTCAAAGAATTTAAATGACGAGATCATTATGTCACCCACTTTGTGACATGCGTTCAGGAGATGCTCTTTCACTGGAACCTATCGGCAGAAGTCAAATTTGATGAAGATAATACATGTGCACATTTGAATTTGGCTGCACATTTTACAACCAAACATGGAATTCTTACAGATTATGCATGCATGTGCAGAATAAAGACATTCTTATTCCAGTAAAAATATATATTAGATTTGTCTACACATATAATATTATTTTTGCCACAAATTTGATTCACTGTATCAGCCACTAACTTTCTATTTTAAGTCCCACTCCTAAATACTTTTGGGGGCTGGTTTTCTTACCTTTCTCAGTACTTTGAGCACTTCACCTGCCTGCTCCATCTTCTGCTCCCGGAGCAGCCTCTGGATCTCCCGGACCCAGGCCACGCGTCTCACGTACGGGCTCTGGTTGGTTTTGCGCAGCATCCCCGGCAGCTTGTCGGACCTGAGCATCAGGGAAGTAAACAACAAGTCTCTGCCGCCACTTCTGTCGCTCTCTCCCGGAGCCTCATGTCTCTGGTGTCTTCTCTTGGACAATTTGCTCTCAATATCGAGACTTCTCTGTCTGGTTAACTTGGAGCCCATCACTCCTCAGAGGATGTGTCGGTGATGGTGGTGATGTGGGCAATTTGGCAACAAGGAGACACAACATCACACTCTACTTGCATCGGGATGTTTCGACATAAATAAAAGAGTGTTTTGACAGTTTTGAGACTTCTGGGAAGCGCGAAGCATCAGAGGAACAACGTGCACGGTGTCTCCCGGTGTGTCGTCCCCAGCCTGCATCCGTCCATGCACTGCCTGAGCACTCCGGCATCCTCTCCTTCTACTCAGAGCTCGTGCTCTTCCCGACCAATCAGAGCGGGACTAGCTGCACGGCTTCAGAGTGAGAGTCGCGGAAAAGACTGTTGATCGTTGTACTGTAAGTTGAAAACAGCAAAGTTGAGCCCATATCAGACAAACTAACCTATTAGGATAAGCAAAATTGCAATTGAAGATATCTTAAATGTAATTAAATGTAATTGTGCAATAGGGTAATGTAATTCCAAGCCTCATATATATATATATATATAGTGCATCCATTGTCCCTACACAGGGAATCACCTCCAATGGGAAGGCAGGATTTTTTTTCTTTTCATACCCTAAAATTAGACTTCTTAAACTGCAGATAATCCTCAAGTTGACGGTGGAATGCATCAGCAAGAACTGGGAATGACATGTGCATGATTTTTTTAAGCTAAAGCCCTGTCATTCTTGTATGTATTAACAGCAGGTTTGAAACTTGCAACAGTCTTACATCACCACAAAAAGACATCCCACTAAGCTGTGTGCCTCCTCAGACCTCAGTGAATACTACGCTTGATGATACGAGTGGTCCCGGAGTGCTTTTTGTCTGACTGACTTTGCATTTCATAATTTTAGACAGCACTTTCAAATGTCTAGTTTGCCTTGTTTGTTGTGAATTGGGGATGTCGCAAACAAACTTGAATAGTTTCTTTCATTTCCTTTACTTGTATGGAATCCCAACAGTTATCAAACAGCTTATAGAGATTTTCCTCTGACCCTCATGTGTTACTAATCTGAAAGCCATTGTTAGCATCATTGTTGCTTATGGCAGCAGGGGGGAGCTGTTTTTTTTAAAAGTGTTTTTGGTGTGTAAAACAGGACGAGCACATCTATTAAAGGTCTAAGGGTCGTGATTAAACCTGTGGTGGTGTTTTTGAGAATTTCTCTCCAGATCCGCCATGTATTTTCGAGCCTGAGAGCATCTTTTTGTTGATGTGTCAGTATACCTGCCCCTTGTAGAGGAATTGTGTTGCTTTCTGACTGCCTTTGCACAATGATGGTGCTAAGAGATGTGTAAGATTGTTGAGACTTCTTTGTTAACAGGAAGCGACTGAAAGGTGAAACAAATGACAGTATCTGTGGAGGAATTTCCTTTGAAGCTTTACAAATACATTATGTTGCACAGTGCGTCTACAAGCAATGTAGATGTGGACTATCTTACAGCCAAAAGATGACCATATCCTGAGATAATGAGGAATAATTTGATGTAAGACATCCATCCATCCATTATCAATACCGCTTATTCCCTCATGGGGTCGCGGGGGGAACTGGAGCCTATCCCAGTGGTCAACGGGCGAGAGGCAGGGTACACCCTGGACAGTCCGCCAGTCCATCGCAGGGCCACACACAGGACATACAAGGACAAACAACCACTCACACTCACATTCACTCCTAAGGGCAATTTCCCCAATCTCCAATCAACCTAACATGCAGGTTTTTGGACTGTGGGAGGAAGCCGGAGAACCCGGAGAGAACCCACGCAGACACAGGGAGAACATGCAAACTCCACCCAGAAGGGCCCTGGTTCCCCCGGGATTCGAACCCAGAACCCTGCCACACCACCGTGCCGCCCTTTGATGTAAGACATAATTTAGATAATGTACATCATGTCCTAAATGTACATCATACATTTAACCGTATTGTACCGCACTGTAAGGCGCACCTAAAAGCCTTATAATCCGGTGCGTCATATATATTGATCAGGATTGAGTCACAACAGGTCTCGCATCTACTAGCGGCATACTTAATTTCTCCCGTAGTAGAAGTAGAAGTAAAGTAGAAGAAGTAGCAGTAAAGTAGAAGAAGTAGCGGTCGGTGGCTGTTAAAATAATATGTACATTTAAGGTAAAAGTGGAATCTGAACGTAACGACAACAACAGGTAGTTGAAATATTTCTATAGGGCATTTTGATTTTTTTTTTTACGAGAAAAGCTTGTCAGCTTTATGGTAGCTGCTATAATTCATGATTGCTCTAATATTTGATTTACCATAATGGTATCAGACTGTCTCTTTTACGTGTTTACTGAATAGAGGACACTACCTCGGGAAAAATAATAAAACAGCTGTTTATTCATTTTGGGAGTGAACGAAGTTGTCAGACGCTGGTTTGTATTCTATTGATAAAGTCTGACTGACTTATCTGCCTGTTTTGTTGGCATACTCTTTAGCGCAACTGGATTTAGTGAATGCATTAGCAGCCCCAGCCACTACTGGAGCTCCTGTTCTATGTGCCTTATAATGCGGTGCGCCTTATAGTGGAGAAAATATGCTATTCATGTTGCTCCCAGTTGAATAATAAAGCTTTGGGAGATGTTTGGAACACAACCAGATGCTGATTCAGCTTATGTAACTTTATGTACAGAATGAGATGAGGTGCTGCTGTACTCTGTACCCTGCACGTTGGGCTGATATATTACTGCACACTATTTAGTTGGTTTGATTGTTTTTTGACATGGGACAGACGGCTCCAGACACTTTGCAATGGTGCAACATATGATGACGCAGAAATATGATCTTAATAAAGAGAGCCATAAAATTTAGAAAGAAAGTAAAGCGCTTGACAGGAAACTATAATTTTCTATTAATAGTGAGATTGCTTTATGACCACATTAATTATGAAGTCAAAATCTAGTGTTGTGATTGGCAACATAATTAAGATCTTGTTGTTTAAAGTGTACAGCTTACTGGTGCATATATTGTGTGGTGCTACTGTAAAACATTTACAGGTTGTTAGGCATTTCGAATCATGCTGTCAATAAATAAATTTCAACTGTACTATGCGTGTTGAAGAAAATCCTGTTGATCGGTGGTTGTTTGCCAAGCATAGAGGCTCGTCTTTGTGACACATGCTCCTCATTATTAGTTTGAGATTCACCAGTGGATTTTAAAGAGCTGCTCATGAGTTTCAGCTGTGAAAACATAAACATTAATTGCCGGTCCTACCACAGCTGGATCCAAACGTCCAGCAAAGAACACAAATGTACAAAAATAAGAGGTGAAGACTCCTTAATAAAGCAAAGCTAAAAGTGCACGCTTTAACAAAACTGATAATCAGTTTGAAAGGAGTGATATTCCATCCGGCTCCCTTATTTCTCTCACTTTATATGAACCACCCATCTTCATACATTTTCAGTGCAGAAGTTGCAATTTTCCAAGATTGTGCTCAAAATATTTGATAGCTGGTTCTCTACAGAAGGTATTTGTGCAGAGCTGAAGCTTTAGAGGATAAATCCAATTAGTTTCCCCTCATCATCTGGATATCCTGGTACAAAATGAATCCGTACTGTCCCAAATATGCTCCACTTTTTGGCCTCACTTATTTAACTGAGTGCTGTCATCCGGCTCTGCACGCCCGCACACTGTCACCCCGCAGTTTGCTCTGAGCGTTCTCTTTTCCCCTTATTGCAGATGGGATCCTCTCCCACGCAACGCTGACAGCCTTCATTTTCCTGGTGAGGAGGCACTTTATTTAAACTTATAAGACCACAAAGGTTTTGTGAGCCATCATATATGTTAAGAAAATAAGAAAAAACAAATACATTTTATGCTGCATTGAACGGCCCTACTTGATCATCTTGTCAAAATGTTGCCTTCCTTGAGTCATATATCATCTATTCAAAATGGAACACCAGCAAACTGAAACTACTGTTAGTTAATCTTTTTCACTGAATCTATCTCTGTAGACAGGGACGCGGGTATTTTCTGTCAGAGGGTTTCAGGGTTTCCATGTTTCTGCACTTGAAAGTGGAGTTAAAAATGTTATGTGAATTCTGATGACGTATTATTTGAGAATGACTACCATTTCCAGCTATCTCTTTTTTCCGTGTCTGCATTTTCCACCACCACTGATGACACAAGTTAGGTGTTTTATTGTGGGATGGGTTAAAGTTTAATGACTTACCGATATAAGCACTTACCTATCAACGGCTGCAGAGAGTGGTACACAGCCTGCTTCTGAAGAGTCAAGGTAAGACAGACACCTGTTCTTACATCTCAAACATCCATATGGTGGTCGTCTGCTGTTTCTTCTTAAAATTAAGATTTAGTTTTCACTTTGTGGAAGTAATTCTCGTATTTTGAAATCAGGTGTCTGTTTTGTGGAAATTATTTTTGTACTGTCTGACTCAACAGTGCAACTAAGTTGGAAGTTCTGTTACAAAGTTTTCTTTCAATAAGTCACAGCAGGCTTTATTATTTGGATGTATTAAGTTTGAACAGTCTTGGCTTTGTTTTACAGTATCTTGAATGTAGAAAGTGCAACCAAGACTGTTCTGTAGAAGTCTCTCGGTCAGAAAGTCTTGTACTGAATCCTTTCCCACTGATCTGCATTGTCATGCATGACTAAGACAGAGTTACATTGTTGGGACTGCAATGTACCAAAATTAGTTCAAAAGAAGCTTAACAGGGATATGTCTTTGGTCAGAAATGGTGGAACACTTAATATTTGTTGACATTAACTGGAACAGAAGTTTCTTTGGGGTTTAAACTAAGTTAAATGTTTGATTAAAACATAGTCTGCATTTGTATGCATTAACAAGTACAAGATGAATTTAAATGCATATCTTTTATATAACTAAATAGCTCTGCAGTTCTGATGATTTTAGCTAAATTAATGGGATGGTATTATGGTATTATGTCTATGAAATAAAAAACAAAACAGTAGATTTGAACTGTGATACTTCCTATACATGTTTAACATACGTAAACCAAAACTGTATAGTCTATATTCAGCAGATCTTATCTGATCTAACTATTTGACATAGTATGATAAGAGCTTACATTACAGGAAGGCAATGAAGAAGTAAGAGAAGGTAGTTTTTTGTTAGGTTGAGGCTGCTTATAGGCAGTTATAAATGGTAAAAAAAAAAAAAAACATCAAAACAACTGCTTCATTCCATGAATATTGTTCTGTATAGAGGGCATGCAGACACCAGCCCGCAACCTGGTTGGAAATAAGTGGTATAGAAAATGCATGAAGCAGATGCCAGGATTCAGCCTTCAGGAATACCATAAGTGTTGGAAGTTGTCGTCTGTTCAAGACATTGCTGAAAACATCTGAGAATCATTGCTGTTTCATCTGTTTTTTCCTCTGCTCAACAAAAGATAAAGATTTGTACCAATTGGCTCTTTCTCTTCTTTGTTTTACAAAACACCACTATTTCCAGGGGCGACATCACAAATGATTAACATACAACTTTTTTTTCTTTTGCTGCTTTCGTCAGACATACATTATTCAGTTGTTTAAACGGGAAAATGGTCCAGAAGACAATAATAGTGGCACTGGCCCTGCTGCTGTTGGTATCTGCTGCGACTTTTGTGGGTGTGTTTCTGGGTGTGGATAAGAGGAACCCGCCGGCTGAGTCGGTTTACATGAAGGCAGCCGTGGCAGCAGACGCTGGGCCATGTTCAGAGGTGGGCAGGTGAGAACTCGCTCCTAAACTTCCATCACAATAATGAATGTCTGCATTTAACGTAGATTTAGAATAAAACCAGTTTAGTTTAATGCTGTTTCTGCCTAAAACCTCGTTCTTAGCTTTTACAGATAGAACTAAAAATGTAGTTTCATTATTCTTTTCTCTTGTTTTTAACCACAGAGACACGCTCTTGAAAGGGGGGTCAGCGGTGGATGCCACCATAGCAGCGCTGTTGTGTGTTGGTTTAATGAATCCTCACAGTGCAGGCATAGGAGGCGGGTTTTTCTTGACCATCTACGATGCAGCTACTGGTACACTTTTACTGCAACACACACACTGCCCACACACATCAGTCTTTCTGCTCTTCCAATAGCTAAAGTCAATCAATCCATGTGTGTTTGACTTTCACACAGGTAGAGTAGAGACCATCGATGCCAGAGAGACAGCACCACGTAATGCGACAGAGAACATGTTTGGGAACAGTACAGACTTATCCCAGAGAGGTACGGTTGCATCAGAGAAAAAGCTGGAATACAAGTGTGCATGCAAAGGATTAGTTTCAGAGTGTGCTTCACGGAATAGTGCTGTGCATTCAGAAACGCCAAGGAAATGTATGGATAGCAACAATTCAGGACTTTAAAATGCCACTTCCCTTGATGAGGTTTGTTTGGATTTCTTTCAATGGCTGCGTGAACTGCAGGTGGGTTGTCCATCGCTGTGCCTGGGGAGATTCGAGGCTATCAGATGGCACATGAGCGATATGGGAATCTTCCTTGGGGGGACTTATTTCAGCCCAGCATTGAACTTGCAGAAAAGGGATTTCCAGTTGGTAGGGCCCTGGCCTCAGCTCTGTCCAGACATAAGAAGACCATCGAGAGTGACAACATGTTGCGGTGAGAGCCATCAACCAATGATTGGTCTCCGACTCTTCAACTGTGACTGTTTACTTTTTTTTTTTTTTTTTTTTACAAATTCTCTTCTCTTCCGGCAGTGAGGTGTTTTGTGGGGAAAATGGTGACATTCTAAAGGAAAATGAAACCATTAGGTTCACCAAACTGGCTAAAACCTACAGAACCATAGCTGAGCAAGGCGCTGATGCTTTCTATGTCGGAGAGCTGGCTCAGAATCTTGTGAAAGACATCCAAACAGCAGGTAACAGTGTCTTCACTGTCAAAGTAACTATTGGAGTTCTGTGGGTGGTTTAAAGAAAAGTATATAATGAAGTTATACAGTCGAAATAGCCCAAGTCTGCAGTAAAAAAGAAACATAATTTTCTTTATCAACAGCTTGATTTAATGAAAAATTTTAAATTTAATGCTTTGACTGCAGGAAAATGAAGATAGCCATGTCCTATCTCAACTGAACTGTTTTAATATTACACCATAAACACGTATAATGTAAAGTGCTTAAACAAGCAGTTTGAAATGAGTCTATGTGTTAAACACATCCAGTCAGCAAATTTGGACTTTGTCATGTTTGTCTAATTTTGTGGAGTCGTTTAACTAAGCCTTAATTTGATGCATATTTAAAACAGTAAATCTCCTCTTTTTTGACAGGGAGCTATAGATTACATAACTTTGTGTTCTAATGCGAGAGTCATTGGGCCAGAGCATTAGAAATGTTTTAATATATACAATCTTTAATTGATTATGATGAGCTGCCCTGATGTAGGCAGAAGACTGGTAAAGTCGGCAGTTAAAAAAAGAAACAAATTCTACTTGTTTTTGAAGGTACTGAGAGAGAACTCCTACTCACTGTGTTGTTATGTACATTCAACCCTGTGAGTTTTCTTTTAAACAGAACTATCACTGATTAGTCAAAGAAAAGGCTGTCGAGTCACTTCTTAACTTGCCCTTTGTCCTCTACTTTGAAAGCGTTACCGTGATGCAAATAGAATCAATCAGAAATAAGAGGGCAGTGTGCCATCCCCTTATGCATCTGTACAAAAGAAACCGAGCGTCTACAATCATTATTATTATATATTACGAAAGTGTGACGATACAGTTTTTCATGTTGGTATATAGACTGTTTTTGTAGATTTTTTAAAGATCCTTTTTAACGTTCAGAACAACCACAGATTATATTGTATACTTCTGACTACTGAGACGACATGAACTAATATGCCTGTCTCAGCTTCAGTTTGATGTGGATTTGTATTTGCATTTGTGTCCTGGTATACATTCACAGTAGTGTTCACTATGTTTAGGTGGTATCATCACAATGGAGGATCTAAGGGATTACAAGCCTGTCTTGGATGAAAATCCTCTGAGGGTGGAAGTGGGGGAGTACACCATGGCTGTTCCCAATGCCCCCGCTAGCGGCCCTGTGCTATCATTGATATTAAACATCTTGAATGGTAAGCCTTGATGCTCTGTCCAAAAAGCATCTGAGTGGGAGACTTCCCTCCAGTCATTCTCACAGAAAGAAACTGCCTGTAAGAGGCACATTAAGCCATGGTTTAGCAAATTCATTGTTAATGTTTAATGTTATTTTTTACTTAAATTACATCTAAAATAAGTGCTGTAAATTATTTGCTCAGATACTAAAATGATTAATTATTTACACGATAGCCTCGCTTATAAACTAAATGTCACAGTAGGATAGATGACAAGCAGAAGACTCACACATGTATATTTTGTAAAATTTGTAGAATCACTAACCCATTGTGTCCCTATGAGTGCAGCCTGATCTGTTTACGGAATTATCATTACCTCCTGTTTATCATTTTTAAAAATCTCATAATCATATTTTAAGCCTGTTTACATCATTAGACGTCTGACTCGACTTTCTCTTCTGATGGATTTTGGCGTAGACCATAAAATCTGAACTGCTGGTCTGTGAAGGCGCCGTCTTGCTGCTTCAGTTTCATGTCAGAACTGTGACAGCCACTGAGGATCAGATGGGAAACTTTCTTCTAAAATAATTAAGCTCAGCTAAATCTTTTCTTTCCCTTGACTGGCCTCCCACTCACTGTGGCCCCCTGCCACACACACTAAAACTAATCTCACAAATGTAGCTCTAATTGGACATAGATGATTGGTTAAAGCTTCCCTCACATGTCAGTTAGTGGCCAGAATTCTCACCCTGATGATTTACCATGACTCCTGGATGTGTCCTACAGCTGAGACAACATCAACCCAAAACTCTCTCCTTCTGTAACTGTCAGCTCCAACAATTAGCCATGATTTGATCGCAGAAGCTTTTGGACTAAATGAAAACAGAGAACGTGGCAGGTCCTTTTTGTCTCTTTTATTTATTCTTGTTTGAACCTCGGAGGAAGCAGACGGGTGAAACTGTGATTCAAACTGATGGCTGCTGTGGATTGCTGTGATTGCTTTTCAGGTTATAACCTCTCCGCTGACAGTATGGCAAGCACAGAGAACCAAATCCTAACCTACCATCGCATAGTGGAAGCCTTTCGTTTCACCTATGCAAAGCGAACGTTACTTGGTGATCGCAAATTTCTCAACATAACTGACGTAAGTTTATAGTGTCTGAGGAAAGTTGTTTTGAACTTGGTGGAATTTTCTTAACATAGAGCCTGCTACCTGTAAACATAGTTTCTAGTTTTGTTTCTGCACGGTGAAGGTTCAGACTCTGAATCATTGAAATCTTTTTTACTCAAAAGGTCATCCAGAACATGACCTCACGTTTCTATGCCGACATGCTCCGTGGTAAAATAACTGACCAAACCACACATCATATCAGCTACTACGAACCAGAGTTTTACCTGCCTGAAAATCATGGGACGTCGCACATCTCTGTAGTATCAGAGGATGGAAGCGCTGTGGCCGCCACCAGTACCATCAACCAGTTGTAAGAGCTCCTTTTCTAAACACCAGAGACTCTTCAGCCTATTAACTTTATACACACAAGTTGCAATAATTTTGCTATCAGACACATTACACTTTTTATTCATGTTTATACACATCCTGTTATTCACGTTTATCACCTTTACAGCGACAATTTCATTAGAAGAGGTAAAGCCTAATTTATTACCACTTTGTAAACAAACGTATGCATACAAATGTCTATTGTTCCCCTGTAGTTTTGGCTCTAAAGTTCTGTCAAATTCTACTGGGATTCTTCTCAACAATGAAATGGATGACTTCAGCTCCCCACTAATCACAAATGGTTTTGGTGTTCCTCCTTCTCCAAACAACTTCATAAGGCCAGGTTAGATTACATCAAGCATGTTCATTCAATGCAATGTGATACTGAGATCTAATACCTGCGCAATTCTAGGGTATGGTTGTATGTTGTTAATGCACATTTTCTTCAGAGTTGTGAAGTTATTGCTAAGGACAATTGCAAAAAAGAGACAAAGCATGCACATATCTTATTTGACTGTGTCAACATAATTATCCATCCGATTCTGTTTATTTATTTATTCATTTAAATTATGTTTAAAGGGAAAAGACCAATGTCTTCTATGTGCCCAGCCATCCTTTTTGACAAAAGCAATAAAGTAAAGATGGTGGTCGGAGGTTCGGGAGGGACAAAAATAACTACTGCTGTTGCTCAGGTAATTAGTGCAAAGCCAGCACTTATGATGGGTTTATACTGGTTTAATTCACACCACTGAAATAATAACAATATGCATGCTTTGTGTTTTGCAGGTGATTCTGAATACACTATTTTTCAACTATGATCTAAAGAAAGCTGTGTCAGATCCAAGGGTCCACAACCAGCTGGTTCCCAACAGCACTGTTGCAGAGCCTGGCTTTGACAAAGTGAGTGTCATAAAAAGCAAACAACTCTGATATATGTTACTAATAGCAGGGAGGTATGCAATGCCAGGGAGACCATCCTTCATCCAAATACCAAAAAAATGGTCCATTTACCTCACCCACAACTGGCACTAGAGACATTGTTCATTATGCTCATTGTCAGGGATCAATGTACTGCATTGCAACGGAAGGGAGGGGAGGACGTAGTCCATCTTCTAGTCTGATGAAAAACAGGCCCCCAAACGTAACAAGGCTCCATTACATTCCACTGTAAAAGACCATAGATGTATAATAAAATATTGATTTCCATGCCGCAATATGAAAAAAGAAATTCATGTAAATCTTATTTCCTGAAGGTTACAAACGCTGATCAGATCAAATTGTTGAAAAAGAATACATGTCATTCATGTCTAATCGGTTTTACCTGTGATTCCCCGTTTTCACAGAACATCCTGGCTGGTCTAGAAGACAAGAACCATGAGACAGAGTTACTCACATCGACGGGGGCCGTGGTACAGGCTGTGGTCCGCCATGAGAATGGACTGCATGCTCAGTCAGATCCCCGCAAGTGGGCCTATGCTGCCGGCTACTGATGCAAACAACACACCTCCAGTCACCCATAGAACTTTGACACCTTTGATGTGACATAAGAGATTAATGTCAATACAGGGCCAGCAACCATTGTCTGTACGTTTAGGTACTTGATCTTCTGTCTTTAGAGTGTTGTTTATGAATGGCAACTGTTCCAAAGTCAGTTCATAGGTTTTTACAAATGTATACATCACATCATCATTTGCAAGTTACAAATTTCCAAAATGTGTTTTGATAGGTATCTTTAGAGCTTTTTTATTTAAAAAAATGTGAAAACAAAGGCACTTGTCAATGCTAATATTTCTTTAACACAATGTTGTGCACACAACAGGAGCCATGAAAGTGCACGCTCTACAGCTATTCATGGCGCACTTTTATAAATTACTTTCCGTGTTAAGCTTTTTCCTGTTATAAACATATAAATATTACCGTACATAAGAACCCATTCAGTTATCAGAAAACTCAGACCATAGCACCTCAGGGACGAACAGGCCCAGAGAATACAATAATGACTCAAAGTAATTTCCCACAGTGCACTAGCCCATAATAACCTCATCACTATGGTATATATGTTGTGACCTGAGTTACCAATGAGATTAGCGCTGAGATTAGTGTTCTTGCGCAAATAAAAATAACCACCTCTGCTTTTGGTCCTGATTATTTTTTCTAAATCAAATTATATATTTTTTTAGAATTAAAAGTTTAAATAAACCTTAAACACTCATTGTTTGTTTTGGGTCTTGAGATGGTTTGAAATGTATTTTAAACAGAGAAACTGTAATCCTGAACACTGCTGCTGAATATCAAGTCATTATCTGTCTGAATAATCAAATTTAGCTTTGTCATGTTGTAAATTTTGTTCAGGTACAAAAAGCAACATTTTAAGGATGAAACTAGGGGATGTGGCCTGGCATTATTTCCAAAGCAAAGCTTGAACAGCCCACTGGCTTAGTTACACAGATTTGTGGCATTGTGCAGGCTTAGGTTGTTGAGTTTTTAAGTAAATTAAGGGTTTCTCATAAAGTTTTTTAGACTTTTCTTATTTAAAGAAGTAGTTTTGTTATCTTTTTCTATGGGTATTTTTAAGATTTCATTTAAATGTCCGCGAAACACTGAAATCTGGCTTTCTAATTTGACACGATTTATTTTAGATTGTTAACGGCTTTAAGGAAACAAATCTGATCATTAATTCTTCTTTTTCAAAAGCAATGTGAGACACTTTTTTCGCATGGTCTTAAGGTCAGACGTGTGTTTGATATGTGTCTCTGTCACAGGTTAAGAGGATTCTCTGATTGGATTGCTTTCCTCTGTGCATACACTGAGAAATAAACACAGCACAAATATAGCTCTCCTACTAAGGGCTACTTTCTTGATGTTGTGTTATCTGATACAGTGATGCGGGCAAAAGGATGTCTTCCACCATCTGAGTGAGCAGGTAGCAGGCGTGACAGTGAACTGTAAAGCTGATCTGAACGGACAGAATTTAAAAAGAAGGATTGGTAATGAAAACATTTTCCTAATATTGAGTTTTGGTACAACTCAGAACACTCCGATGTATTTATAACAAAATAAAAAGATAAAAGTCTCACCGTTTGGAACTTTCTTTCAGTCATTGCTTAAAATCAGAGCCAAATATGTACAGCACATATTTATTCAAGCTCTTAAGATTGAACAGATGTGAGGTTCTTTTATAAGTAAAGACCACAGGAATGTGTACATTTATTATTGCAGAAAGAGTTACGATTACC
This sequence comes from Menidia beryllina, assembly GCA_013363375.1. Classification (NCBI taxonomy): domain Eukaryota; kingdom Metazoa; phylum Chordata; class Actinopteri; order Atheriniformes; family Atherinopsidae; genus Menidia; species Menidia beryllina. The sequence continues at coordinate 6,252,165 of JABUIW010000124.1, read as the reverse complement.
GATTCCCTGCTGCAGTTAACTTCTTGACATAAACTTCTGTCTGTTCAGTGTATTTCCATCAGTTCCATTATTTGTTGTGCAAGACTTCATTTTAATGACAGCAGCTTGTGAAGTCAGAGAAATGACAAGCATATTAAACACTGCTGCTAGAATATAACCAGGCCTTTAATTAACTCCAGATGCACGTCAATGGTCTTTATATACTTAGTCGTTTTACCTTATATAGTTACAATTCTTTGTGCTGATTCTCTGTGCTTTTGATGGAGAAAGCATCTTCTTGTCACAGTCACACTGAAATTTGGCTTGAAGGCCCAATTAAACATAGTCCAACTTCTACATACTGCAGCTTTGATGAGCGGAGTTATGCAACTCAAACAGGCCAATTTCTCACCCTCGCAGGCATAAAAAATCTGCAGTGTGAGTGAATGTGCAGTTTAAATTTGACTCATTGACTCATGAAAGTATTATAACAAATATAAATAATGACACACGTGCAAAAGTGCCTGTTAAAAAGCAATACACTTCAACAACTGCTGGGATCATTTGCTTCATCAGGGAACTTATTTTGCTGTCTCGAGAGGTATTTTCTGCACGCTTTAAAACGACTGTCTGACTGTTCTTTACATAATCGGCTGGATAGCATGACACCATAGCCTCAAAAATCAAATCTTATCCAGATTAACTTCTTTGTCATGCAACAAAGACAGCGCTTCTCCACACAGTGTAAAATTTGCATGTTCACAGAACTCACACAGAATGCCTCGAAGGGGAACGGAGCAGAATCCACTTAAGAAATCATTACTAATTCATACGTTTCTCGACTGAAAATGCATCTCATTACTTCTTTTTTTCTGGCTCGATGCTGCTCTGAAATGTGGTTAATTAGAGAATTGGAGATATATCATTGCTGATAACATCCTGGAACTGCTTAACAGTTTGCAAGCCCTGGAGAATGTTCTTTCTGTATGAATATGACCAAAATAAAACTACTGTTTTCACACAGGTATAACCTTGTTGTCACCAGTCGAGGGGACCCGCTTGGTGCCAGACAGTGGTGCTAACACACCACCACCATGCGGTGTTTCATCAAGTAACTTATTATTTACTTATGGTCTTGCCTTGTCCTTAAACATATTTGTCCTTGCATTTTCTTTGGATTTCACAGTTTTCTTTCAGAATTCAGTGGTTAAAAAGTTTTCATGAGCTAGTGGGAGCCAAACAGACCAAAACCATGAATCGGCCATATTTATAAAATGTAATAAGGTTCTCACGCTGAAAAGTTTTTTAAGATTAAAAATAAAAATGAATGAAATGAAAGATTCTATCTGAGTAGCATCCATCAGTCCCTGCTGAACTGTATGATAAATAGGAAAAATTTGTAGGAAGCTGCTTTTAAGGTTAGTTTTGTTTACACAGAATATAACTTCAGCACTGTGCAAAATTGTACCTGAGGAAAACACACTTTCTTTTTTTAAACTGATGTTTTATTTTGAAAACACAAAAAATAAATGTGAAGAGTTGTAAACAAAAGTAAAAATTCTACAAAATGTTTCAATAAGACACAAAAAATATAAAATTATATTTTTTTTGCAATACAAATGAATTTTTACGTCATTCTAGGTTCTGATTATGGATTAGAACCTAAATATGGTACATACAGTAAAATCTTTAAGGTTACAGTGTTTTTGCTGTCTGGGCAGCCATAAATTGTCATTGAAATACAAACAATTATTTCAATGAAAAGATTTAGTTTAGAAAATGAACTCTTCCAAAAGCTTAGTGGAGAACCTTCATATCTAGCTGTGATGTCACTAGAAAATTGGAGAAATAAAAATAAAATAAAAATGTTGTTCTCAACCTCATGATTGGAGGCAGATGCCAAAGTTCACAAAGCAAACGGTGCTGTTCCATCGGCTTTGATGTTATTCTAGTCAGTCATTTACAGCACGGTATTTAAGAATCACACATTGCAAAAGTGGCAAGTTTGTGACGTATTTAAAGTCCAAAAAGCTTCAAAGTAAAACAGCTCCCTTATCCTGTGGTGTAAGCCCTGTGTGATGTCACAAAGCAGTCAAATGAGTGACATATTTTAGCCGTGCATATATGGGTCCAGACAACATGAATGTAGAATTGTTATAATGATCAGTGACTATCTCTGCAGCAGAAGGCACAAATAATAAAAAAGAGGTCAAATCATTGAACGCACTACTCAATATAGACATGTTTGTGGAGAGAAGGAGCCCAGTTACATATTACAGCATTATGATGTTGCACAGGTTGAAGACGACACATTTGAAGAATAATTGTCTAAAGAGTGAGTTCTGCCAGCTTTTTTTTGTCTGATTTGCCATTTCACATCTATAAATACAACTGAAGATATGATTTTCATGCTCTTCAAATGTATGTTTGGAACTAATGTACATGAACATTAAGGTGTTAATGATCTAAACGTGATGGTCACTGATGCAACTTTAGCTCTATTAGATGTGTTTTACTCATATCACAGCCATTTGTTGTTGCGGAAGAGATTTATCTCGAGGGAAAGACAAGAAACATCTCCTGATCCACTCACAGTTTGTTGTAAAGGCCCCAGAAGCACACTAATGTCTTCAAAGGCCAAAGGCTGAGAACGGGATCTGCTGGAAGTTTAGCCATCCCCATGGTCAGTACCCAGCAGGCATTCCCATCTTCCTCTGGTCTGATACAGCCTCAATGCACCCATTCTCCTTTTTTACAGCGTTGACCACGTTTAAAAAGAAGTTCCAATTCCCATTGTTGTGTCCAAATTGTCTCAGGCCTTCTTTCACAGACTGAAAGCAAACAACACAAATGTAAATCAATACAGTTTTTCCTTCAACACTGATTACAGATTAATAATTAAATATGCTTTGCAAAATTATATTCATTTAATGTCTAACTGAATCAATTGATATAAACAGAAACTTTATACATAAACTACACTATCTCAATTAAGTGAATTTGCATGCGCTAATGGACATTAAGGGAAAAAATACATCACCTCGTCAAAACCTTTCTCAAAATTCACATTGTTCTTTGAATCAACAAATACAATTGGAGCAGCAATGGCATCTTTCAGGCTCATCCCCAGCCAAAGGTGATTCATTATGGACTGTGAGAGTAAAAGAGAATCATTTGAGCACAAGCAAGCACACAAATTAACAAGCTAACTGGATTTTAATGACGCAGTTACCATGGCAACGGCTGTGGTAATCATGCTTCCTCCTGATCCACCAATCACAAGGGTCCCACCAGACTCTGTGTCCATTATTACTGGAGTCATTGAGGAAGGAGGTTGTTCACCTGTGTATGACAGCATTTCTATTTCAGATCGGACACAAGTCGAAGCTACAGACCTCCTTTAATTCGGTTGCTGTTGTTTGTTTCCATCTGTGACTTCACCTGCCCTGACTTTATCTGCTCGACCACAAAAGTCAGCTAGCTCATTGTTTAGGATGATGCCTGTTCGCGGAGAGTACACGGCTCCCCCGAATCTAGGGAACAAAACAACAGGCAGGAGGGATCTGCGCATTATAATTTCCAATTATGAGTGAATGAAAGTACTCTGAAGAGTCTTCCTGCTTACAATTGGTTTATGGTGCTGGTGGCAGACACAACCAGCCCATTTTCATCCAGGACAGATACGTGCGTGGTCCCCATGTTATCAGAGGAATGCTTGGTGTTGCTGTAGTAAGAGTCCTCACGCGTTTGGTTAGAATTAATCATCTTCCTGATGTGGTCGGTGAAGGACTGATCCAACAAGTGGTCAGCACTCTGAAAAGACAAAATAAAGATACTGCTCTGAAGCATCCTAACCACAACCACAGACTGTAACTGAGATTACCTTCCCTCTTTCACTAGCCATTGCCTTCCATAAAATATAAAGAATATATGGGAGTACAGTGGTTGACATTCTGTTTAAAAAGTTTTTCCTTTGGAAATAGATGTGCGTTGTCCCTTAAACTGAGATTAGGAAAAAATCTCAACTAGAGGACTAAACATAAAGACTGGGCAGTGACACTAACATTGGTGGGTACATTAGTTGGCGTGTTCACTGTGGATCTAATCTGAGCTGCCTATTTCTTTTAACCATTTATACACACAAACTGGTTGTGCTAGTAATAATCTATATTCCAGTAATTAGAAAACAGTTTCAGTTTCCAACCTTCGTATCGTCAAACAATGGATCACAAATGCTCCTCTTTTGTCCGTTGGCGAATTTGGCAGCTTCTATGTAATGATGGTACATCTGAATCTTCTTGTCACCAAACAGAGAGTTTGAAGTCAGCGAGAACCCTACAGGAAAAAATAATAGTTTAAAGGATTCTGATCAACAAACAACTGCTTTTTCTTCTTTAGTACTGACAGCACACCGAAATGTTTGAGCTACTGGGGTATAGTGATTCAGTGGTTAATGGTGATGTCTTTGAGGAGCAAATGGAACCTTTCATGATTCTGAGGATGAAGGCAAGCAGGGCTCCACCAGCAGGTGGTGGAGGAAAGTGCATCTGAACATCTCCCAAGGAAACTGTCCAGGCGTTGGTCACACGAACTTTAAAAGATTTCAGATCCTCCATTCTCAAAGTTCCACCTAAGATACACAAGTCAGGAATACATAATTCTGTTTTCACTCACTCTCTCTGCACAATGAAAACCCTCTGTTTCTGTCGGTAAAAGCAGTGTTTTGACCTTAAGCATCTGGCACCAACCTGCATCTTTAATGTCTCGGATTAAGTCCTGTCCTATCTTGCCAGAGTAGAAATCCTCTGCCCCATGCTTTGCGATGATTTCCATTGTTTCTGCTAGTTTAGGAAACCTCAGCGTGTCCCCTTTGCCCAGGACGGTTTTGTTCTTGTTGCAGAGAATGTCGCTGCATAAATATACAAAAGCAAATGCTGAGCAAAAAAAAAAAAGAGAAGCATAAAGCTTGTCAATCAAGACATAACAACACAATCAGACCTGCTACTTTATACCAGAACTTACAACAAAGAATAGATAGAAGATCAGCCCTCACTTAAACGAAAAATACATTAATAAAAATATAAGACACCAATGGTGTGTTATTAGTTTTGAACAATATGTACATTTGAAAAATATGACAATTGTATGAACTTTCTTTTAACTTGCTTAAGTAGAAATAAAAGTTAATCAAAGGATTCACATATGCTTTTTTGTAACCACTCTATCTAAAGACATGCTCCTACTTTGGTTGCATTTACAATGGTACATTAATGAGCCTTTATCTTCAGCTCTCCACCATCTTCAGCATGTTTAATCAAAAAGCTTGATGAAATGTCTCCTTAGATCTCAAAATTGTGAAATCTATGCCTCCCAGCAGCACAATGTACACAGGCAACAGCCCTATAAACAGGTAACTAGTTCATAAGTCCTCCTGTTCCTCAACAATCAGTGGCAGCATGCAAGTGCTGGGAGATGGATTCATAATCTCTGTGCAAGATCAAAAGATACTTTAGGTGATGTTAATCCAACAAATTCTTAGGTGATGTTAATCCAACTAATTCTGTCACTATATTCACTTTTCTTTTTACATTTCGTTGTTTCTTGTGACAATGACAACAAAGATTCATTCATTAATCCTACTGTACTGCTATCATAAACATAAACTCACATAATCAATCTGGACAGATGTTAAACTTTGTGTAAAGCTGCTTTGTATAATTTATATGGTCTTGGTTCAAGGTTTCCAAAAACTTTTTTAACAACCGGCCATAAAAGGGGTACAAAGGGTGTCTCTGCAAACAATCGAACAGTAATTCTCCATGGTGAATGAATTCCTCTCCAAAGTGTATCAAAATATTATACTGGCTCAGATACTTTCCAGGATCAAAAGCACTCAAAAGAAAGAGGAAGGCTAATTAATATGTGGATGTTGTCATAAAAAGGACACAACAAATGTTACTGGGGGAAGGTGAACAGTCTGGATTTCTGGGATTTGTAATTATGCAGTACGTAAAGTTAATTGAATGGGATTGTATAAAAATGATAGAAACTGTAGCAAATTAAAACCAAATTTTATAGTGCATTAAAACCACATTTGAAAGCATGATAAGAGCTCAATGGGGAGTCACAAAGCCCAAAACATCTCATGTTTGCAATAATGAAACGAAACCATTGAAGATCATGACAGGGAGTTGGAAAAAGCTCTAAGTCAGTAATCAGCAAATGCAAAGCTTTACCACAGAGATGATTTTTCCACATGGTTTTTCACAAAGATGTTCCCCAGGAAAGCTGCTAGATAGTCTGGCATGGGGAAGCCCTCTTTTGCGAGTTTAATTGTTGGCTCAAAAAGCTTGTTCCAAGGCAGCCTCCCATACTTTTTGTGGATGGCTTCATAGCCCCGCAGCTCTCCAGGAACACCAATCCACTGGCTGCCTACGATGTTCAGGTGGAGAATATGGAGCTTGATTACAAGAATGTGGGAACAACGATTAAAACTACTTATTTATTTCTAACTTAATGACTCATTTTGGCTGGCTATAGGGATGACCTGAAATTTTTTGCTGCTAAAGAACAACTATCTGCACAAAAACATCAATATATAAAACTAAAAGGTATTATCATAACTTAATAATTTGACCTCATGCAATATGTGGTAGGGTCACATCATTATCCCCAATCTAAGGGGTTGTTAAACAAGAGAGACTACATAAGATGCATTCTGATTGAATAAAAACATGTCACAGTTGAGTTGCTGCAAGTCAATTTGCCTCATTGTTTTTGTGTTTCCCAATCTAGAGTCTAACCAGGAAGGGATAACTAACCTCGCTCTCACACAAATACCTCACATCTATTCCACAGAATAAATCCTTGTGGACATTGCTGGACTGGAGCTGTATGCACAAATGTTTTTGTACAGCTACTGAGAATAGGTTTAATGTCCTAACATGGGACAAGAGACCCATCAACTGAAAAGCAACCTATAAAGCCCACAGGCAAGAATGCAAGGGAAGTGCTGGCTTTTCCTAAACGCAAAAACTAGATTTTTCAATTAATAATACAGACTTTTAATAAAAATCCACTGTAAAAGGATCCCTGGTTAACGTTTACAGTATTTGTATGGTATCTGAAACATGTCACTGAAGCTAATTTTCTTCTGGACTGTGAGAGGATGGCTCAACAGAGGAAGTGTCAAAACAACAAAAACATGTCCCTGTAATAACACCTTATGAGATAATGTTTTACCCGGACACTTTGCCTACCTGTGGACAGTCCAAACTTAGCTGGACAATCATTTAACAGGTTGGCCTTGAATGACTGTGGCACAGTCTCTCTGAAGTTGTAGATTGTAACATTGCCTGAAAGGAGATGAAAATTTAGAATGAGCGGGGCGGTCTATCATCCTCTGAGTGTAAATACAACTTAAGACATTTGTAAGGATAAGACACCCACCTGTTTTGTTTCTCACAGCCACTATGGAGCCTCCTCCAATCCCCATGCTCTGAGGATTGACCACGGATGTACACAGGAGAGCTGCAATGGCGCCATCTACTGCTGATCCCCCTTGTTGGAGGATGTTCCTGGAAAATATTTTCAGCTGCATTTATGGGAAAGTTGTGAATCTACATTCATTCACGGACTCCCTCACGACTCAACAAGTATCTGCCCTCCCATAGACATAAATCCACATATTCTCAAATAGCCAAGACATCGGGGTTTTGTTGTTTGAGTATTGCCGAGAGGCAAGTTTGAACTAGTTGTTGAAAGCCAAGATTTGGCAGAAAACCATAATGTTAGTGTGTGTTTAGGTGTTCTTTCTGTCTTTTTTTTTATTTATTTAGTCATTTTTCTTGTTTTCTTGTGATTAAAGTTGTATAATGAGGCAAAGCATCCTATCATTTACAGGTAATTAAATGTTCTTTTAATTAAGTTATAGAAATAAATTGACCAGACAACAGGAACAGAACATGTTTTCTGAGCTGTCCCTGAAAGACTTGAATGGGTCTTTTCTCTCTGATGCTGGCATGAGATCCAATGCACCCCATGAGCAACAACAACGTTGCTGGGAATTCTTTTACTTAATGAGGGTAAGGTCTGTTCAAACCTTAGCAAACTTTACAAGTGAAAAGGGATCAGGAGCCCAGCAGACGAATTAATTAATAAGAAACAAAACCACATAGAACAGAAAACAGGATTATATTTGAAAAAGAAAAAGAGATTATTGACATGACATCATGTCCATTTGTGACTGGCTGAGAAAGTGTTGTGCAATTTCAAAAGATCCTAATATACACTGAAATTCAGACATTTGACTTGAAATCTTTCAGGTCCATAATATGATTTTGTCTAAAAAAAAAGGGGAATTATTTGGGGATTGAGAAGCAGTGGGTTTTCCGCAAAACATGATTAGTTTAGAAAGAACCACAACCTGAGGCTCCCCCAGGGTTTCTTCCTTTAAAAGAGTGGACTCCATGTTTGGTCATTAAAAGCCAACAGTCCGGAGCCTTTGCCTGATGTCTTTGCTCATCTCTATGTCACTTTCACCTTTTCATTGTTTTAGCTGTGAACTGCAAGAACCCCTCAAGGACATTGGCGATAAAACAAAAATATCTCTGATTGAGGACAAAAGCCGGATGAGCTATGTACATGCCAGTAAAAAGAACAATACTTTCCCCCATGTGCTGATGAAGTGTTGGAATTGACTGAGTCCTCTTTTCTACACATTGTTCAGCGAATACACATAAACATGAGTTAATAAAAGTATGATCACTCCACATAAAAAATAACGAGTGGATGTTTGTTTTCCTCTGACAACTGAAACAATTCCACAAATGGCAATAAGAGTCTGCCATATCACAGTTCTGCAAGTATAATCTGTTACTCAAATCTCTTAAACTGATTATCCCATTGCTCGGTTCAGCGTTTCAGCTCCCCCATAAGAGATGCGTTTCTCTGACTAAAGGAAAACACAAGCTGCCCACAAGACTTCCATCCCGAACGTCCCCCGACTTTGTGAGGAAGTGACTTACTTGCCAATTTCGGAGCAAAGTTTGGAGTCGGCAGCCACAGCCGCGCGCCTGAAGCCGCCGGAACATCCCACATCCACCAGCGTGGCGATGCACAGGCAGATAAGACCCACGGCGCAAACGAGAGAAAAAAGCAAAATGCAGCAGCACGTCAGAGAAGTCTTATAATGAGCCATTGGACTGTGTGAGGAAAGGGAGAGCCGAGAAGATGTTGCTCCTGCCGCAGGACGCACACGCGCTCAGTGAGATCTGGGTTATCCAAAGCGCGGCTTTACTCCTCCTCCTCCTCCTCCTCTTCCTTCCATTCTTCAGAAGTGAAAGGGAATTACTGCTGAAAATAGTATCACCCGGCGTGTAAAAAAATCTCAAAGTCACGATATCCCCGAGAGATTTGGAGCCAGTTCAGTGGAGCAAGCTCCAATAAAGTATCACCTCCGGGCAGAGGCCGGAGCATTCTCACGTTTTTTTCCCGCAAGATTCTTGAAGGCTCCCATTGTCATGACCTAACGTCTATCATTGACTTTTCTATTTGGTCAGATATGAGCTTCGAGTCAGTGACCAACAGGACGTTCAAAGTGAGACTTTTCAGATGCTTAAACTGTTTCAAGACCAGGGTTGTATTTTGATGCCACTGATGTCCGGTAGCCATTCTCATTAAGACAAAACATCCTGTGGCTATGTTTATGTACACTGTATGTGGATTTCAGCTAAAAACAATGTGACCTCTGTTTCCCATTCACCAGTTGTTTCCTTCAGTTGTATTTTTGTCAATCTTTGCCCTTTTTTTTAGTGTTGATTCAGTGCATATTGTACACCGATTTCTTAAATCACAACACAATTAAAAAGTATGAAAAATGCCTGCTGTCTTGTTTCTCCGATCTCGAATCCTTTCACCTTAAAATCAACTCATAGCTGGAGGATAGAAAATCAGAAACAAAACAGTCCGGGTGACACCCATTCAGAAGAAACGACGGGCAACAAGACTGAACATGTAGGTATTTAATACCCACTGCACTAAATCCGAGGTAATGTCTTACAACAAGACTTATCCAAACTCCCCGTGCTTCAGCTGCTCTGAATGGACCACATAATCCCAGGCCATTCTGGTACCCCTTTAGCCCTTTTGGCAAAAAAGCGTGATTGTTGTTGGGCAGAGAGCCAGGACCCAGCCCAGGTGCACAGTCGCAGGTGTGTCCGGCCAACGACCCTTCAGTTCAGCACACCTGTGGCCAGTAACCTGGAGCCTTCTTATGGACTCTGGGATCTTGACCTACTGTCAGTGCTCTGATGTACAACCTGTGTGGTAACCTCAAGCCCAGTTCCTAAGACTGACGGTTTTTGCATTATCTTTTGCCCCGGCGTACAGTGTTTAATTATTTTTTGCTGCATCCTTTTTGTCCACGAAACGGCCCCAGCGTGCCTTCCACGACTCTCTGCATCCTGCCATCCTCGCTCTGCTGGCCTCCTGTGTTTGGTTTAGTTTGTGTTCCGTCCCTACATCCAGGAGAATAAACGGTGGCACGCACCCTCAAGACAGCAAGAAGTTCCCTCCTTGTTTTTTCGCTACAGGGGTTCAGTTCTTGTCGAGCCTTAACATTCATTTAGTGTTTGGCTCTCAAAAGGACAAGGATATGGTATTTGATATTTCTTTGACATTATATGGAGTGAAACGATTCTCGTGGCTCCAAGAAAAAGTTCATTTAACTTAGCATCCTATTAAGTTTTCATTTTCTACCTGTAAATATCTACTTTGTGGTTTATAAGGTGGCTGCAGGGCTAAATCACCTAAATATACCGTAAACCATATGAGCAGTATATTTTTTGTGCCATCTAACACATGTGATTTGGACAGTGTGGTCAGAGAGAACATTGTCTGGCCACAAATGCACTGCACAAGGGTTGGTTAAAACATCAGCGCAAGAGGGAGATGGTGCATGCTTTCCCAAAGCTGTGAACAAAAGGGGTGACTTTGATGAAGGTTTCATACCACGTAATTATCTATATGTTTTTAATGTTGTTTTATAATTTTGGTTCCTGTAATTCCAAGAGTGATGCTAGGAAAATGAACAGCTAATAGATAGATAGATTGCTTTATTTTTCCCCTGGGGGGAAATTCAGTAATTAAGATAGTTACAATTACCATGGTTAATAAGAGATCACAGGCTTTCCCATTGTAACAAAATTACAGCACTGTATGAACAGTAAAAGGGAATTTGTGAAAAGCTAGAAGAGACTGGTATGCATATATATGTATATACATGGCACTTCAAGGTGTGATTGCCCTGAGCGTTAAGAGGGTCAATTTATCTTTAACCACTACAAGACAATAAATAATGAGACACTTGTGTCATGTGTTTTGTTTTCATTTGATGTAGGAACACAGAGAGGATCTAGGAGAATACTCTGCAAAGATACCATAGTGTAGGTCGCTTCTATAAATAGTAGAGAATTTCATTTGGCCGTCCTGAGTCATACCAGCCCCCCTACTCACCACACTGCCAGCCCCAATTCATTAAGATTTGCATCCTTTGTGAGTGCTGTACCTTTACAGCTAAAAGTTCTCTCTTCCTTTTCTTTTTTAACCTTTTTGGCAGTCTTCTACCTTTACATGCTTCAGGAAAGCTGTGCTGCCATTTTTTGTTCATATGCGTTTGATAGTATAATTTTTGGCAAATCATTTGAAAGCTTACAGATGGGGCATTGAAATAAATTCTGAATCCCTTTCTTGTATCATGCATTCATTTTTCTGGAACTATTTTAAACTGAATCAGTTGTGAGCAACAAAAAAACAGGACAGAATGGTGAAACACAGGACTAATGGTGGAATAAATTTATATTGCATCTTTATACATATTGAGATATATTTAAAGATATGATCAAGAAAAGCACACAAATTAATGCAACACTTTTTAACAACAAAGCGTTTAACAGTATCATTAACCACAGTTTTTGGGGAAATGATTGCTTACTTTATGATGTATTTCCTATTAAGAATGTAATAAAAGGGACAGGAAGATATATTCTTAATATCTTTGGATTTGATTTATGACATTTCCTATTTCATAGTAGTTAAGGATCAGATTAAATATGTATCACCACAGATTTATCAACACACTCAGCTGTTGTTTGTGTTTAAATGATTAGTTTTTATACCTCAAAACCCATTTTTGTTATTTTGTTTTCATACAGAATTAGGAACGAGACAAAACTAAATTAAAAAAATGACTTGGTCATGAAATCATCATGAATATGACAACTATTTTTAGATCTATTCATCTGTCTTAAAAGCACATCAGTTTTTTCACTATCAAGCAGAAAACACTGTGTGAAAGAAAGAAACCAAAAAAATTAAACCTTGAACTTTGTGCAATTCATGATATGTTTGCAGGAAACATCACCTGGTGCTGCTGTGGCATGGCCAGACATACTCAAAGGTTTCAATATGGGTTTGTCAAACAGCCAAAACGCCTTTTAAAAGTACAAAGTGAAGAAACCCATTGAATCCCAGAATCAACTCTCCTTCCTGTCTGGACAAGTTGAATAGTAAATCTCTTTTTCTCTGGTTGGCTGCAAACATCAGAGTCCTACAGGATACACACACACAAAAAACAATTCAAGCAGGAAAGCTGACTTCAACAGCTGTTCCATCATATCAGTTTAGAATGTTGTAAGTTTCCAAACTCTGAGTGCATTGACTCCATCATCGTTTGGTCTATTAAAACAAAGTACAGCAGTTAGTATGACTTTATGTGACCGCCAGCAGTTCACAATACAATTCTACTGCTGTATAGTTGTCATCACACTTTTTTGTTCTGAATTCTGTCTGCAAAGACACCCATGTTTGGAAACCACAGCGAAGCTGTTTTTTCCTTCTTCAGTCATCCTCCTGTCTTGGAAACTACATGGAAGCACTTCACAGCATAATAACAGGAAACAAAATGTGGGTGTTATACAAACATGAGTTATGCTCTGCTTCCTTACTTTTTGACTAACAAAAGACAACATTTCACTTTCTCTCCACCTTTAGATAATCAACATTTTTTTTAACTATAATGGAAATGGCAGTAAGCAAGAAAAAACAAATGGCATCAATCTATGTTAACCCAAACAAAGATTTGCATGTTAATCTTACGGCTGAAAGCTCTATAACATATATGTAACAAATCTTCCTATGTCGCTTTTACACTGCATTTCAAAGTAAAGGTATGCTGAGCCTAAAACATTGTACATATCTGTCATTCAAGTTCCCCAAATCAATAAAGGAAAAAGTGACTTCCAATTAGCTGCATGACAGAAGATCTAAAGAAGTCACTCAATGAGGCCACCACAGGGCCCTGGAAAATAATTGTTTTTTTCAAAAGAAAAGATGAAAAGGCAAACATGTCCCTGTCGTAAAATAAAAAAGGCAACCATGACATGTTGTGAGAGACCATCAGAGGTCTGACCATAAAATCATTTGGTTGTTCTAACTGTCAATTTTCTCGGAAGTCCATCTGATTTTTTTCTGTGCCAGTTGACTGCTGTGGTTCCTCAGAGCATGGGAGTCAGTGCCAAAGATGTGTGTACTGGGCAAACATCCAAGTTCTCTTCCAAAGAATAAACCTTGTTCTTCTTTTCAGAGCCCACCTCTTTTATTTTTTTCAAAACTGAAAGACGCTTTCAGATGCAAACTCTCTGTTTTGGCTCGATGCTTTTTGGACTGAGGCGGTGTGGCAGTGGGTTACCAAGGTAGTCTGTTCATACAAGTAGCAAAAAACCAAGTCTGCTCACTCAATTCAAACACTTGGTATCTATCCAGTAACCACTTTGAATTTTTAAGTATTGGTATTGGTAATGTATACAGTAGCATATAGCAAACTCATCCCTTAAAGGCTTTCTTTTTCTCCTCCATGGCCACACAAATGATTGTGCTGCTCCTCTGCATGTCTCCTCGTGTACATTTCTGATACTATTGCTGGCCACAGCCAGTTAGAGTCAATGGAGCATGTGAATCTGCGGATTAGTCCTGATTGGGTGAAACTGGGGCTGAATGCATAGGACAATGAACAAACCAGAGTTTGATAAGAACGGTCAGAGCCAAAAGACTGACACAACAGTTGATGGAAAAGGCAGCATTTAAGTCGCGCATTTCCTGTGACCATGCACTCAAAGTGCTCGCACTGTGGGTGAGTGGGTAAATGAAAGGCTCTGATGTTCTACTTTTCACTCGTGACAGCCTATGAATGAAGCTGAGAGTTGAGACGCCAAAGCTGAGGAAGTGACTGAGGGATGGTGATTAATAGGGGGATGGAGTGAGTTAAAAGAGGCTACCTCTTAACAAACCAAGGAGGAACTGGTGGGTAAATGATCATCTATGTGATTAATTGAATCTACCCCCTCCTCCCAAGGTTTCATCTGCCTGTCAACATTAATCTAAGATGGTGGTTTTACCACTTTTGAGCCATATAATATCTTCCTCTTTGTGTAATAATTTGTGTCCATTCTCTTGATTCTACATTAGACAGTTAAGTAAGGATTATATGGTAGAAATGACTTGGTTAAGGTAAGGAAATCCATAGGGTTTTCATTAGAATTTTCCTTGCAGTAATTATTCGCTTCAGTACATTTTTTCCCCTTGATTACTGGCAGCTGTGTCCTGCCCCCTCAGCAAAACACACTTGACTTATTGGACGTGAAGCACATGGCCTCAATCAGACGGAGTTTGACAGTCATCCATTCCAAGCTTAGGAGGTGTGAGAAAGCATATCAAGTAAATCTAATTATATTTCACTGCCCCCATCAGTGAATGGAAGGTTTGCCAAAAAAAAGCCCTTTAAGTGGTCAGGTAGATTATAAAAAAAGCATTATACAATTATAGCTCATTTACCATTTCAGCACTTTTAACAAGGTTTAAACAAAAAAAAAGAGTCTCATCCAAATGGTTGGACTAGAACCTTCCTATTTTATATCCTTCCTATGGTTCCATAGTGGGCGGCATGGTGGTGTGGTAGTTAGCACCATCCCCTCACAGCAAGAGGGTTCTGGGTTCTAGTCCCTGGGGGAACCAGGACCTTTCTGTGTGGAGTTTGCATGTTCCCCCTGTGTCTGGGTGGGTTCTCTCCAGGTTCTCAGGCTTCCTCCCACAGATAAAAAACCTGCACATAAGGTTGATCGGACACTCCAAATTGCCCTTAGGAGTGTGTGTGAGTGTGTATGGTTGTGTGTCTCTGTGCAGCCCTGGATGGATGCTTCCGTTGTTAATTTGATGGTTAGACTGCAGCCAGAAGGGGCCAATCAAACATCAATCATCTCAGCCTCTGTGCTCTATGTCTTTATGCCCCGTCCTTCAGTTGCAGCATAACTTTGATGTGAGGCTATGAACCTTATTTTTGTATCAATTTCAAGGGCCAACAAAGAAATCAGTCATTATATAAGTGGACAAAATGTTTTGATGATTTAGATGAGGGAGCATACTCTCCATGTTGCTGCTCCCAAGCTGCTGTTAAGTTAATTATTTACTTTGTTGATTAAAGTTTTAGGACTACCAAATTGCGCCAAGGGATAGGCTGAATATGGATACAAGATATTTACAGAAATTATGCTCAAGGAGAGCAAACCTATCTGGAAGAAAAACAAGTCAGTAGATAAGAAATATTTTGACTGTGCAGAATACATTCCTTTTATTTCTTTATGTGATGGCTTTCAACAACCATATGCTCGTTTATTCATACGAAACAAAATCATCAAAAGCAGTCCATTAGATAGAGGCAAGTTTTCACCTCCTGTAATGCTCCCGGCTCTGGGGCTGGCTCCACCTACCGGCACCCCGACCACCTCCCACACCCGCAATCACCTTCATCGTTCCCACCTGTTTCCTCCCCTACTTAAGCCCCGCTTCAGCCAGACCTCAGTGCCAGAACGTCTCGAACCTTTACCGGTAAGAACTTCCAGCAATCTTCAAAGTTATCTGCCTGCCTGTGCTCCGACCTGTCTTCGCCTCCGTTTCCTGAGTCTGCCTTGCCCTCGTCTGATTTGTCTGCTTACCTGTCTGCCTCCCCGTGCATCGACCCCGCCTGCCTGACACCGAGTTCCCGCCTGCCCCTCTGGACTGATTCCCCGGCTCTGACCCTGGACTGGACCTGGACACTCTTGTTGGATTACCCTGAAACTGTCGCTGAGTATTGCCCTCCTCGTTGCCGGACCCGGACTCCCTTGACCACGCCCCCGGATTATCCCTCTCGCCTGAATAAACTTTGTTTCAACTGACGATCTGTCTTTGGGTGTTTTTGGGTTCCAACTCAGTTCGTGACACCTCCAGTCTTTAGTCAGAGAATAAGAAGCTGCAATGGCTCACACACAAAATCTATTGAATAATTCCAGGTATACTCAACATCAATATACAATCATTAGGCTACTGGAAAAGGACACTTCTAAATTATATTCATTATAAATATCCTTTTGCAGAGACTGAGGATTTACTTCCATACATAAAAATCAATTTCATTTATCAAATTTTTAGTGAAGCTGAAAGAACCTTTTGCCATGTATTTATTTTATATGTTTTGCTTCTACTCACCACATGTTGTTTTTTAAACTGCTTCCCTGTCTCTGTGAAAAATAAGTGGGCCATATTGCCACCTGAGGCATGAACGTGTCCTGCTGCAGACCTCAGTCTACAAAAGGGGGATGAGGAAGAGGAAGGGGCACATGAAGAAAAACCCTGATAAAACAATGCTAATGACTTATACATTGATAGATTCCCACATCTGGGTCAGACAGTTAGAGTAAGCTCAAGATAAGAATTATGAGCAAAGCTCATAATAATTGTGGGCATTACCTGACACAGCCTGCACAGAGTAGCAGAGTATCAGCATAGTGATACGTGCCTGCACTTGATGAGATATCACCCAGGCTGAAAAGGTAGCAAAGGAGTTGAAGCATGCCACCGTTGAAGTGGGAATGAGTGCAGTGGAGTGATGATACTTTGCCTCTCTCATTGGAGCAGAGGAGACACAGATGTCAGAGAACAAACTTTCCCCTGAGAGAGAAGGGAAAAATCTGCTCATTTCTGCACTTTGCTTTGTGAAACCTAGAAACATATTTAATGAAAGCTTCCGCGTCTAATTGGCTGAAGTTATTGACATTATTATTTCTGCCCTCCATCCCTGGACATCTGCTGACAGAATCACATCTCGTGTTTTGCAGATAGATGAAGGTTTCAGCCATTTTCCCATTTCAGTTTTGCTGATTAGCAGATTTTTATTCATTTATTTGTTTGTTTATTTATTTACAAATGAGCTAAGTGGTTTGTTTGAGATGATTTCTGAGAGCTGATTGGATGAGCTTGAGCCTTGGTTTGACACTGAGATGATCTTGAAGATTATGGGAAGTACTGAATCTTAGTCTAAACATCTCAAACTTTTTTTCTTGGGTTGGTATACCACTGTGTTGGAATGCAGCTGTTTATTCAGAAAAGGGGATTTTACCACAGCTCAACAGGTCAGGACACCCACATGTTTCTGTGGTCCTGTAAAAAGCTGTGCCTGAAGTTGTATGCTTGTGTTAGTCTGTTTTGCTTGGGCCTATTGCACAAGTTTTTTTCCCCAGTACTTGAAATATCAGATTTTAAACAGAAAGCTGAAAAAGCATCTGTGACAACAAGGGATTTTTAAGATTGAGATCTGTATGACGCATTGCCAAAGCAGATTTGAAAATAACCACTATCTGTAGATCAACTTGTCAACAAATGCTCGTTTCTTTAGAGTTGATGTCTTCACCCTACTATCAAACTGAAAAGGAGAATGGTTTTTCTCAGCAGCACGTTACACAAGCAATCATTTGAAAAGGCTGTGACGTATCATGGTGAACTTCGTGCGTGCACTGTGTGTCACACTGCTGCGCAACACAGTGCTGCCTATCATCCAAACTTTGCTTAGTCCCCCCACCCCTCCCCACGGGGGGTGTCAGGCTGGCCGCCTGCTGCCACGTTCAGAAGCACTTCTCTTTTCGTGCCAGATCAGGTTGCTGCTGCTCCAACTCGATCCCCGTGGACTGTCCAGGGACGGTCGAGCATGCGGATGCAGATTAAAGCGAGGGCATCATCTGCGTGAGGCTGAGCACCTGCAGCTCTGCGGAGGACTGCCTTCTTTTCATCCACCTCAGCCTCATCCCCTCGCCAGACTCACTTCCCCTCTCAAGCGCGAGGAGGCAAACCATGAGCTCTCCTCTCCCCAGGAGCGGGGCGAACACTTCCTCGGGGCTCCAGCGCAGGTCTGCGCAGACGGTCCCCGGTCCTCACAGTCACCGGAGCCAGCGCGCTCATCATCCCACCCCTCATCATCCCATCGGCACTGGGGATGATTCCAGGGCAGAGGACTGCGAGACCAGCCAGCGGAGACCCCTGTGCCAACCGAGACACGCCGACGCGCGGAATTTCAGTGACCATCACCGGGCGCAGAGAAGACAGCCCAGCCACCTGGATGATGGCTACGCTGAGGAGGACGCGAGGCACCGGACAGGGACCAGGCACCAGAGGGAGCGCAACGAGTCCTCCAGATCCAAACACCACCACCACCACCATCACCACCACGATTCATCTCAGAGTGAGCAGCCTCTCGCAGCCCATCACCAGAGAGGCTCCCGGCAGGACAGGAGGGCCTCGCCACCTCCATCCAGCCCAAAACACCCGGACGACGCGTCTTTCTTTTTCGAGCCCAGCGAGAGAGTGGTCAGCGGGTCGTCGTCCAGCCTCAGCTCTGACCCACCTGCGGCCAGCGCACTCCACAAGCCGAGTCGCACCTCCAAAAGACTGAGCACAGCTTCCGAGAACGACTCCAGCCTCCATCCCATAGTAAAGTCAGTCTTTGGACAGGTAAGGGGTGGGGGAGACAGGGAATTAGGGTTAAAACACTTTTAAAAGTTAAATCAAAACTCAACTCAGCTTTTCTGTTAGAGTCACTGCGTGAAAACAACCAAAGAGTCGTAGCTTTAGTTTGCTTCTCAAATCTTTGTGAAGAACAACTTAAGTCTTTGATATTAAGTGGTGCTGCACAGTGCAGGATGAAATGTCACCAAAGGATTTGACATTTTGGTCTCTTTCCAAAGGGATTCTTACATGACTGCACCAAAGGTGCATTTCACTGTGCCCATCATGGCATACAGCAAGAGTTTGCAAGTATTTTGGAATTAAATGCAAAATTCTCCACCTGGGCGCTGTTAGGGATGTTAGTGGAGCTCTTAGGTGAGGACAGTAATCATTAGAACATCCATTGGAATGCCATGTAAACTAGATACAGAAAAACAGGACAAAGATGTAATCATAAAAAAGGGATTTTGCTTTGGCTTTGCAGCACTCTTTGTCCAGGAGGCTTTGTGAATTTACTAGTTACTCTACGCCGCTTAACAGTTCTCAGGTTAGCTGCAGGTGGAGCTGAAACCCATAAAAGTATGAACTGGCCAGTGGAGCACATTAAAAATGAATGCTTGTTTTCAGTTCAAATCTGACTCCTGTATGTATCTAGTATCCATTACTTTCACGCACGCTGTTATGAATGCAGTGGCTGTCATTGTCACTGTCACCCGAGCAACAGCAGGGGATCGGCTTACCCGCTGTGTGGAAAATGCTTCCAAGGTGAGAGCTTTTCGCTCACGTGCTCTCAGACATATAACAAATAAAAACAATAAATGGATGCATTTTACAAAACACACTAATAAAAGAGAAACGTCATTCATATACTGTGTGCCAGAGAAGGAACAACTGGTCTTACACACACATCATTCAGCGGCACAGTCGCCTGTCCTCCCCCATCCCTACTTCACCCCAGCCCTCTCCTCCCCTGTCTTTTTCCTGTTACACTAAAATCCCTCTTTTTGTGTCGATGATAAAAAAGCTCAAGAGGAGACAATTACTTCCATGTGCTGTAATATGTTCCAGAAATAACTTCTCCTAATCCAGGCCAGAGCTTTTGTCAGTCTTAGGGGGTTCCAGTGAGGGTAAAACCATGCTGTGGTGTGCTATATATGTATATGTATATATACACACATAAAGTCCCCGCAGCTTCTTGTGTGTATGGAATCGAGAGATACTTTACTGTTTTATGAAATCCATTAATCATCGAATGTAATGAAAACACTTGACTTCTTTACAGTGCATCAGGGATGGCTGACATTATTTGATTCCAGAAACAGGGAGAAATATGTGCCAACATGAGCTGCATATGCTTCTAGAGCTCTCAAATTATCTGGTGTACGTTACTATGAGCCATGAAGGAAACGGGATTACTAACTTCCATTAAAAATGTTGCATTAGATCTATGAATTGCATCTAAAATCACCCAATTATCAAATGCAAATTGCTTGCTTTGTGTGGCAATGTCACTGAGAAGTCAAGTCAATTCAGATTCAGTTGCTCACAGTGGAGCTGAATTTATGAGAGAACAAGAGTTTGCGTGAATGTGTAAAAGAAAAAACAAGCAACAAAGGCAGAGTGAGTGATTCATGTGTGACAATAAAGGAAAAATAACACAAAAGGTTATTGATATGAGATATGGAAGTGACGTTTGCACTCTGAATAGACCTAGCAGTATCATGTCAGAGTGTGCAACCTCTTTTATTTTATGCTTTCTTACGTAACATCAAGATCTGCATACAATCCCAACAGAACTCGTTTGCCGCGAGTAAGAAGAAGCTAAAAATAGTCTATCAAGACCTGGTTATGAGAGAGTGGAGCACAGCGGTGTTCTTTTTTTTCCTTCCCTGCACAATATTCAAAGATCTCAGCAAACATGCAACCCAACAGAATCGATTAGATTAGCTGCTGAATCACATAACTGCTTTTAAACGTTGGCAGACATGGTGCTCCGAGACGCAAGTTTGTGATCCAAATTTTCAAATTTACACAATGAGTCATGATGAGAAACAAGCCCATTGTTGGGAGGTCAGACAAAGAAGCTGATGTGTTTTCAGCTTGCTGACTAGGTTGTGTTACGACATGTCATGGAACTTTCCTTTTTTTAATGTGAAATCTTATATCTAAGACACACACTTTGAGGAAGGACGAAAAAGAAACATGGACATTCATTTCTGATTTTGAGAAACTCTGTTCTACATGCTTGCACGCGACAATAGTGGTGCTGCATTGAGAAAGGTCTGTTATCTTTTGTGCCAAAATCATTACGAAGGTGAGTGTTCATATTCTATGTAATTTAAATGAAAGGACATTGGTTTTGTCCAGCAGAGGGTGCAAGTACTGTGCTAATGGGTTTGAACTCTCAGTCTGCGTCCGAGAGGGAGTTGTGGGGTGACAACAGTTCATTGTGTGTCATGTAAGGAGAGGAAACTGGATGAAGCGTGGGGACGGGAAAAATAAAGACAAAGAGATGAAATAGGAAGATCTCGCTTTTCAGCCATCAGAACTCACCCTTTCCTTTTGGCTACTTTAAAGACTGTGAGGAAAGGCAGATTAGCTCCATACGCCTCCACTGAGTATTCTTCTTAATCACCTTGTACTCTCGGCCAATGTTTGATTTCAGCTTCTCTTTCATCCCGTTTTTTTCTTTTTCTTTTACAAAATCTCTCTCCCCTTCCTTTTTTTCTGTCGCCGGGGTCACACTGACCTTGATAAAATAAAAGAGGAAAAAAAGTCCTTCTGAGAAAAAAGGTAGGATCTGTAAGTAGATTTAATAATATGTACTTCGCATTCTACGCCAGCATATGCTGGAGGATGAGTGAAGTATAGTAGGCTATTTTTAGATTAATATGTGTATTTCTACATCAGCGTTGGCAGAGATGGCGCCTTCAAATGTCTCTTTTTTGGTTAAACCCTCCCTTTTTTTGAGAAGGGGATAAGAGCCCATGAGCGAAACTGCAACATAAGGGATGTACTGGTGCTGAATACTTACAGAGAACCGAAGCTGGGAAAGAAAGATAGACGGTATCACTGTAAAATGTGCAGAAAGAGCCAGAGAACAAGTAAAGAGAGCTGAAGTGAAAAGCAGTGAATTGAGCTTTCAATGTTTTTTTCCTGCTCTGAAGCACGAGTTCAGTCAAAATGCTACAACATCCAGCATGAAATTTGATAGTTGCACCCAATTTGGTTGGAATATATTCATCAGCTGCAGGATAAATGTGTGACGTCTCTTTCCAAGCCCAAGAAGATGACGCAAATGTTTCTTTCTCCCCGCCTCTTCTAATGATGAAATCGTGCACTCAAAAGGCATTTCATGGTCACAGCATCTATTTGTTTGTCTTTGCGTCAGGAATCGTGGTGATATTGCTGATTTAGAGGAAGGTCATGCAGGGCAAAGGCATCCTTACAAGTCTACGGTCACTGAAATCAAATGAGAAGAAGTCCTTGCTTCATGATTACAACATTTAGTATCTTAACTTTAAAAAGTTGATGAGAATGTGAGAATTGAATCCATTTGACCATATTACTCACAGGAAAGGGGGCATAAAACACCTGGTGGCTGTAGAGAAATCAGACCTTGATATTTCTGATGAATGAGAAAGCTAATTATCTATTTTCCCCCCTTGTTCAGATGTAAATAATAACATAGCGTTACAGTTGATGCAAAAATCGGGCACTTTCGTACTTTATTGAAGTATACGAGAAATGGTGCTCAGTAATAATCTGATTTCACAGCAGGATGTTTTCAGCATGCAATGTCCGAGCGGTTATGTAAAATAGACATGGTGTGTTTCTGAGTGAGTGAGTTAATGTGCGAGCGAGACGAAAAAGGATACAGCAATACTCAGAGAGAGGAATGGAAATCATGCCCGTGCACACTATGGTGTGACATTATTAGAGCTGACGGCTCCTGTGCCTAACGTCTGATGTGTTCTGAAGTTCACAATGAGCCTCCGGTGAGAGACTGGATGAATCATCCAAAGAGCAACACAGAGGAGCCGCACAGATAGTGACCGGGAGCGAGATCTGAAACAACTTCTGCGTGAATGTGTTTGTTAAAATAGCTGAGAACAGACATGCTCGAACAAATGAGGAGAATATGGATGTGCATTAATGCTGCAGCGACTGATGCTGACGTTACATATGGGGATGCTGCTGGTAGAAACTTTAAAAAAGGAGTCTTAGCTGCATATGTTTGTTTGTTTGTTTGTTTTAGACACTATAGATGATGCTTGACCTTCACTATGCAGAACAATCAGTGTGAAGAGTTTGATTACTTTTTAAAAAAACATATACAAATACATATATATACCCAAACATACAATGCATAGGCATAAACATACGCCAATGACCAACGTGGGGTATTAGTTTACGATTTCCTGGATGGAAAAAAATGTTTTTAGGAATTGTCTTTTCTGGTTAGAATCTAATTTAAAGTGATGTGAGACCAAATAAAACATTTTTCTGTGATCTTAAGAATGGAAATATTTAACATTCTTTTTTTTTTAAATAATTGATGCTTCATCTTGCAGATTACAGATACGAGGGACCATCAGAACGATCAGTGCTCAGTTAAAAAATCTCAACATTGTGGCTTGACATAGAAAGTTCAAGGTAGTCCCAATAGTCCACACGTCTTTCAAAAACTGAAAATACCCAGGAGTGTCCTGCAGCTGGAATCTTATATCAAACCACAAAAGGACAACAGTCATCTACCAAACGTTATTCTCCCATACATTTAGAGGTGGCTATAACAAACTGAAATCATTTCATTCAACTCAAGATGCACAAATAATTTTCATGAAATAGTCAAATATGTATGCTTAGGATACTGAGATTGGAGCACCATAAAAGTATCAAATACCACAGTGCATTTATAGTCAATTTGCTCAAGAGCAAACTTGTCCTTTAGTGCCTGTTTGAATGAATGAATTGAATTTACTTTGCCCGTCTGTGTGTGTTTGCATTTACAAGTGCTGGTCAGCGTCTGGCAGCATTGTGGCTCGTGTCCACGTGTCATTTCTTGCACATTTTTGGCTTTGATCTGAATCCAAACCCCTTCAAGCTTAGCATGACTTTGTGACGCCTCTATGTAGAGGGGGATGGATGCTGGTGGTAGAGTGGGGAGGGAAGGGTGGTGGTGGTAGTGGGGGGGGAGTACATGTTATATTTTTAGCACTACAGCCCCACATCCAAGTGTGTTTAGTCAAGTAATGTGAGTGTTTGTGTGTGTGTGAACGTTTTTGGATTAGTGTCTCCAGCGCCTTGCTCAGGGGAAGGTAATACGCTTGTCCGAATGAGCCTCTTCCGTCACATTCGCAGAGATGGTAGAAAACTAGAGTTGGCTGGAGATGGATGGTGTGGGAAAAAGAGCAAAAGACAGACTGACGGACACACAAGGAGAGATAGAGAGGGTAAAGGGGAGGGAGGGAGGAAGCAAAGATATTGTAGGCAAGAGGATGGGATGAATAAGCAATCCTGCCTCTCCACTTCTGGCAATTGCATCTTGCGCTCATCACATGCATGCTTCTTCTTCTTTCTGACCTCTCCTTCATCTCTTTTTGGATTTTTATTCCTTTGTCGTAGCTTCCATTCCTTTCTACTGTCCAGTTTCTTTGGTTCTTCCTGCCCTGCTCACTCCTTTGTTTGTTCCCATCTGTCCTCCCCTCCATATCCTATGGTCCCTCTTTCTTTTCCTAAATGTCTTCTTGCATCAGTAAATGACCCACTGAACTCTGTCTTTCTTTTCTAATGACTCCTATTCAGATGCATGCTACGCAAACACATATGCAATTACCCATGCACACACATGCACTTACAAACGGGCAAACTAGCACGTTAAGGGAGAAAACATAAAAAAGCGTTTTTGTCGATGACTTTTTGCAATGGGAAACTCGGTAAAGTCGCTCAAAATTTTCACCAAGAAGGTAAGCTCCGTTTCAAGGATTTTTAACCCTGTTGTGCTCTCCCTGACTCCCCTGACTCCCGGTGCATGTTTGTGTAATGGTGTGTCCCCAGCTGGACCAGTGGCTCCTGCGTTTGACTGAATCTTTCCTGACTGATCCCTCCGTCCTGTTGGACATTTTGCCACCAGGCTGTGTTGAACTGTCTTTTGTGTTTCTTTAGCTTACAGTCACACTGGAGGCTTATGACAGAATAACCGAGCGTATGTGCAACTAACTTGTTGTTCTTTAAGATGCATCATGCATGTATGCTCTGAAAACATATGGGTGATTAGAGCATGGTTGCATTCAAACGACTGCTGGTTACGTTATATCTGTTGACAGCATCTGTGACTTCGGTTCATGTTTCCAAACCTTGTTTGCGCATGAATCCTGCATTATTAGCCATCAGAAGATACTTGAACATACACCTGCTGGAAATCTGTTGGTGGAGATGGAGCAAACAGGTGCAGCATCTCCGTAGATTCTGTGGGTTCACATGCATTGCGCCCTCAAGAGTATATGAACCATCTATTTTAGAAATTCATTTCTTAGATTTGCTGTCCTCTTCATATTAGCCTAAGCTTCAATGGGCTCTCAGACACACAAATAGCATATCATTCATATCAGCAGCTGCACATCCTTGAGGAAGCACAATATGACAAGCAACTGTTGATGCCATCTGTTCAAAGTGGGTTGGAATGCTGCAGAGGTTCTTGCTTGACTTCTGTCTGAAAGACTTCTCTTTTCTGTTTTCTTTTAATGTTATATAATCACAAGCATGAGGCTTCGTTGCACTTGTCTGGCATGATGTAGCCATGGACAGCCCTACTCTATGCATCACTTGCTCTGATTACCCACTGGGCATCTGATCCTGTAGCTAGAACAGTACAAATGCACAGACTGGAATTAGAATTGGTCACAGATGGGTTGTGAAATAAGTAAATTTGCAAAGTAAATCAGCATACAGCACCAGTAGAAATACTTTCACCAAGTATTTTAGAAAGGTCTTATAATCAACTGTATGAAGCCAGTGATGATGGTACAAGCTCAGAGATTGTTAGCGCAGGGAATTCGGTGAGATACTGGATCCTCTCCAACTGCTTTTGTTGTTCCAGGATGATCTTTCATAGTCTGAGGTCACATTGTTTCTACAGAATGGGAAAAATGTTTTGTATTTTCAAAGCAATATAGGATGAAAATGATTTTAAATAAAAGTGCAGTACATAGAATTTGTTTGCTAATAAGTGCTTTTCAGTTGCATTTGTCTACCAAAATCGCTTTAAAATGTAAGTTATGGTTAAACCATGTTGGATTTTATTTCAGGGAAGCATCTTGGGGCACTGGCAGTCAGTGACTGTCCGTCTTTAATTAACCTATCGCTCTTTTTAGTAATTGGGCTGGGTGCAGTGACATCCTTTGCCCTCTGGTTAATTGACTAATTGGTCATTATAATTTAATGCTTGGTTGAACTTTTGCTTCAACTTCATCTGACAAACATAACTACTTTGTAATGTGCACTAAAACAAAAGACAAAAAGACAGAACTCATCACTTGGGAGAAATAGAAACTCATGTTGCAGAATTGGTCACCAAAAGATTTCAGATTTACACACAGAAAATTGCATCGAACAATAATAAATTAATTACCATTTTAATAAATTATTATTATTTTGCTAATTATTTTGCTAAATCTGGATTGCATCATGATGAGGCATATATTGTTTTTTTTGTTTTGGATAAACTTTTTATTTCAACAGTATGTACAGTATGGTGATGGTATTTCTCGTACTAAATGCAGAGCAGAGACCTGAAAAGCTGAAGTCACAAGTCAAGATTTAAATCAGTGTCTAAGCTACTTTATCTCACCGTGACCAGGAGAGGAAACAGCAGCATAACGAAAGAAGATTAAATCTGAACTGGCAAGTAAAACTGTGCAAACTGTGAGTAGTGTGTAGTTAAGGTAGTTAGAATTTTTTTATTTTTTTATTAATCCAGTTCATTCAGATGGAAAAAGGTTGCTTAGATTATTCTTAGAAAGATGGACCAAATCTCCACAAATAAAAAACACATTTTGTGATGAGTTTCATCGAGGCATGAAATCCTTCTTTTAGAGGACTGAAAAGTCAATAGTTATTGATTTGTAGCACAGAGAGTTTATGGATTCTGTACTAAATTCCATCTCTGGCATTGTGTGTGAGACGTCATGTGAAGTTTTTCTGAGATGACTCTGAGGATGGATTTATGGATGGCATGAGTTGCTCTGTCATGACACACCCTGTTCCGTCAGACTAAGCTCCTTTCCCTACAATGACTAACCCGAACCCACACCTGTCTTTGACTGACAAACTTGCCAGTCAGCCCTCTGAACCCTTCCCTCCTCTCGACTCCATGTTGGCTCCTTGTTGACACCATGCCTCAACAAACTGAGTCACAGTCTCTACCCCTGTCTTTGCCTCTACTCCGACATCTGGCCCTTCACCCTGGATGCTGCTCCAGGACCAGAAGAAGAACTACAAAGCAGTGCAGTCCTGTGAGGAGGGGGGATCTGGGGGGGCCTATCTTGAGCCACTAGTGGCCCTGGCCCAGAACGGAGCCAACATGCACAACGTGCTGGGTCCTGCATGCATCTTTCTACGCAAGGGCTTCGCTGAGAGCCGGCAGGCTGTACGTAAGTCCAGACAATATCATGTGAATGCATGCCAGCAAAAATAGCACACCATGTGCTTCATGCACTTCGATCAAAACCCATCATGACAACATAAATATTGCTCACCTTCTCATTTAACATCAGCACCTGGCAAAAGCTCGGAGGAGTGGCAGTGCATGGAGGATGGTATTTTAGGAAAACAACCCATCATGGGAGGAGAAATCGTGGCAAATTTTAGCCAAAGATGTGTGCTTGTGGTTGAATGCGTGTTGTATATATTAAAGCATCAGGCTGGATGAATTTTACAACTATACGGTGGATATTTGTAGCAAAATGGAAGACATCATCACAGTCTGTTAAAATGTATTTTTGCCTGTTTCCAAAGGAGGATGAAGCAAGCCACTCTTGCTGTTAATATAAACGGAGATCTTAAAATCTTTTGTTTAGATGGTGGCCTTCTAGACGGTGCTTGTTGAAAGACATGGTGATTGAGACTGAATCACTTTAGTCTGTAGAATGGCAGCTAAAGGGGCTTTCTTATCTTTAGCATCCCTGCCGATTTTCAAAAATGCAAACTTACTATTATTGGCAAACATTTTTTCAATGCACACTAAAAAATGGCAGAAATGGTTTCCCCTCTGCAAGAACTGAAATTGCAATATGTCATATATCTACTACTTTAGTGTGCCTCTTTGATCCATATGCCAAATTGTGAAACAGTTTGCCAAAACTCAGCTTGTTTTCTTCACTGTGTGATCACACTTGGTGAGCTCTTTCTGTCTAGTTGGACCCAAACCTGAAAAAGGTTGGCACATGCCTGGAACTTTCCTTTATTTTTCACGGTGTCATGTTGTGTAAGGAATGCTGGGTATTGGCATGACTTTTAAGATGTCAGCAGTATTTGGAACCTAACCTTGCATTGTGATCCCCCACAGGACCGAGAGCTGAGGCCAGAGGAAATGGATGGTATGTTGTTCTGACTAACTAAAACATAAAAACAGCAAATCAATTTGAATTTTTTCAAAAATCTTCTGAAGTCATTTATGTCATATTTAATTTCATTTTAGAGTTGCGTGAGGCTTTCAAGGAGTTTGACAAAGACAAAGATGGGTTTATTGGCTGTAAAGACCTGGGGAACTGCATGAGGACGATGGGCTACATGCCAACAGAGATGGAGTTAATAGAACTGAGCCAGCAGATCAACATGAACTGTAACTAAAACTGTGCTTGTCCTTTCTTATGTTCATGTCCACAAATCTTTTTTGTTTTCTTGTCTTCTTTCAGACACAAACAATATTTGTTGCATTGGAACTTTGAAATATATCCATCAAAATTTTTGAACTGGGGTGTTGGCCACAGCTTTGCTTCCCTCTTATGGCAAATTAAAGGGAGAATCCGATGACAGTTCGTTTCCAATGGTATTCTGTGGTTAACTGTTCTTTTTAATCACTTTGTCAGTGGGAGGACATGTTGACTTTGAGGACTTTGTTGAACTCATGGGGCCCAAACTTCTGGCAGAAACTGCAGACATGATAGGGGTCAAAGAACTGAGGGACGCTTTCAAGGAGGTGAGGAGTTCACACTCTACTTCCACCGCTTTGTGCCTCTATGAGAAATAGAAAGGCTATTTAGGCTATTCCTCTTTTTAACAACTGAAATTTTTCTACGTTCAGTTTGACACAAACGGTGATGGCCAGATCAGCACAGCCGAACTCAGAGAAGCAATGAAGAAACTGTTGGGGCAGCAGGTACTCAGCTCCTGTCTGTCCGTCACTCAGTCTATCTGTGTCTATCTGTCCAACATGTAAATCTAATGAGTTTGTACTGTCAAAATTCATACTGTGTCCTTAACCATGACTTTTTCAGGTCGGGCATAGAGACCTTGAGGAGATTTTACGAGACATTGACTTGAACGGAGATGGACATGTAGACTTTGAAGGTAGGAAAGACCACATTCGATCACATTTAGTTTATCTCTCAAACATACAGTATACATACACACATTCACACGTATCCAAGCCCCAGCATGTGCCTGCCCTATATCCCAGTTCCATGCTGATATTGAGGTGAGGGGATGAAGGAATGTCTGTCAGATTAACTCAGTGCTAACGGATTTTGTCATGTCAGAGATTACCCACTGAGAAAAAGATGCATGCAGGCCGAAAGGGATAAAAACCATCACAAAGACCTGCTTTTCTCAACTAGGCCATAATGAAAAGTTTAGAACGCTTTAACTCGGCACAATCAAAATATGAAGCACTGCAGTCCAGGTCTTGCTGAATCTTGTACTTTTAATGCAGAAGGAAAACTGAAGCCGGCTGCCGGTCTTGTAAACACTATTTTTTTTCTATTTTTCACAGAATTTGTGAGGATGATGTCACGATGAGTCCCCGTCAGAAAGCTGAGATTTTATTAAACTATGGTACTTGGATTCTCTGCAGGATTTGAAGGGAAGGACAAAGATGGACAAGTACAAACTAAAGATAGATTTTGAACTTTTTGGAGTGAGTAAAACAGGAAAAACATATCAACATGCCCTGAAACTGCCACAGTGAAGCACAACGGCAGATGACTATGGCCTAGAGCAACACTGTTATTAACACACCGCTGCTGTTCCTCAGAGCATAAACAAAACCAATGGCTGCATTCCTGACTTTTGCTAAGTAAATTTCAAAAACATAGTTTTCTTTAGTAACACCATTTTATATGTAGAGTGGACCCAAAGGGCAAATTAAGGTAATATGATGTTTGAGCTGTTATGCACATACAAAGCTGGCCAATACATTATTATTACCGACTGTAGCAATCAAGATGATATATTTTCAAGACAATGGCATGGCCGCAAAGAACCAAACTAGAAGACATACCCTTAAATTATGTGGTTACATCAAGCACAAATACAATGGCAATATGGAAATGTTTATTGTTATCCAGACGTGTGTGTTTGTGTGTTGTGCATATGTTGTTGTTTTTCTCCACCATAGCTGTTGATATGAAATGTCGCTGGAGATTGCTGTCAAACCCTGGTTAAAGAAAGCCAGTATTTCCTTGGTAATTATCTGTCCTGTAGCACTAATTCTGTTCTTCTGATCTTATTAACTAAGTCTGTCTTTCTGTGATAGACATGTGTAGACTCCAATGTGTGTAAGAGTACCAGACACTCCAAACAGTCTCAAAGGAAACTGTTGTTGTTACTACTGTGAAGAGCCTTTAGTTATGTGTATGTTTTGTCTGATTATTAGTCTGCATGAATAGCCAGAATTATGGAAGATGTTTTGAGTTGACTCTTTGTTGCTGATCAACAGTGACATTTTGGTTATGCTTTTATTTCTGCCAGACATGACAGATAAATGTGTTTATTTAATGAGGTTGTTTGAGTCTACTGATACAGAGGACTACTGAAGCTAGACTTTTTGATTTTTGGTGCAACAAATACACTTTTTAACTGTAATACCTCAAAATGAATCAGACTAACATTGCCATGCGTTAACATAGGTGCCGTTGAAACTAATAACATTTTTGTTACATTCATTGTCAATATTCCTAAGGAGGTGAAAGGAGCTTCCTCGTGAAAAAAGCCAAAGACAGTTACAAAATTATTACATGAGTCTACTTTAGTTTACTGAGTGTTGTTGGGATAGTTATATTGTTGCAAGACTGTTCTGGAATGGCCATGAAGGTATTTGCATGCTCGAAAGTTAACATGATCTCAAAAAGGAAGTGTTTTTATGTGATTTGTTTGTGTCTTAACTGCGTGAAACTATGCATGCCAGAGATTTACTGCAATTTGTAGCAGAATATATTCAAATAAAGGTTTTTATTTCAACTGTTCCATGTCTTTTGGTTTCATGAAAAGGAAAACCGAAATAAATCTTTAGTTTGGGATAGAATTTTTTTGTGCAGATATTCCGAAAACCACTTATCACTCATGACGATTTGGAGATACAGCCACCGAAATGCCTCTCTACAATTGGGACACACTGATTTAAGGAATACAGTATGCCTAAAACTAAAACTTAAACACACACCATTGATATATACAGGAGTTACATGTTAAAGGCATTAAAATAGTTTTTTTTCATTGATTCCTTTTTCAGTATCAGATTTGATTTATTTATATTTTATTCTTACTTTATAGTATTTTTCAGTTTTTTTTCTGTTTTCTTATATTTCTTTGTGTTCAGGATTTTATTAATTTTATTGATATAGTTTTATTAATTCAGTTTTAAGTAAAAACTTTTTACTTCAAGTCTCTTTTCAGGATCGTTATTTCAGTTTCACATATTTTGCTTTTTGTTTTAAAACCTTTTTTTCTGCTTTTGATTTTTCTGTCAGTTTTCTGTCAGTTTTTTTTATTTCTTGCTGACAGTGTAGTAGTTTTTTCCATTTCAAGAGCAAAAAACAGTTAAAAATGTTAAAAGTTAAAAAGATATACACCAAGACATAGCACACTTATCCTAAACAAGGTGAACCTGATCATATTTAACTTCCTAAAACTGCTCTAATCGATAGAAAGAAAAACAGAAAAACAAAAGTGAGAATACAAATATAGATAAAATTGCAAAGCAGTTTTTCCATTATTTTCTTGCCCCCCGTTGAACACAGCTTTAACAGGCTGCTCTAGAGGTGGATTCACCCTAATCAGATTTAAGCTTCCTTTCCAGCCCACAGCGGCAGCGGCTCTCATTGGCCACCTGTTGCCATGGTTACTTTACTCTGACTGGCTGTGGCGCCTTGTTAGTATCCTGCAAAACTAAAGGAACAGTGCTGGATATTTTTACATGAGAGGGGTCTGTCCAAACCGAGCAGCACCTGACTGTATTCTCCACATCTCTAACTGTATCCCGGAAGAAGATGGTAGTAGCCGTTGGGAGTGGTTAGCAGAAGCAAACCGTGGAGCTGCCAGGCTGTTTGCTACTGACACCTGTGGACTCTTAAAGGGACCTTCTTCCTGACAGTTTCTGTCACCAATATTTCTGAGCAAAAAGACGAAATAGGTAAGCAAAGTAAACCAACATAATTCTAAGTAAATTAATATTGATTGAAAAGAATAAGAGCTGGATTTTACAAGCTTTTCCCTGTTTTTTTAGTTGCTCTTAAAGGTTAGGATTTCTTGCTGTATTGCCTCCGTGACTTATCACCTTAAGCATAAGCAGAAGACAAAATAATTCTAGATATTCTGTTTTTAGAAGGAACACCTGCTTTTAAATGGAATTTACATGTTTATTTCACTTCATTTCACTGTCTTATGAGGAGCACTTTTAAGACCAATGAATGTATAAAGTTCCATAAAAGAGTATGTTAACAGGATTACCATTGTGCCTTGTTGCTTTGTGCTATTTTTCAGAAGGATGGTGTACAGTGGAATTTACTGGAGAAGATAAAGTGGAGAGTTTCGGTGTGGCCTGCTGCTTTGTGGCCCTCCTGTCCTCTCTGCTGTTGACAACATGACCTGGTTTGCTCTGCCTGCTGACCAACTGCTCTGCACATGTCTCAGCATCTCAATCGCTGCGTGGATGGCTCTTATGTTTGTCTTTATCATTGTGCCCGCTGTGATCCGAGTCTCTTTTGGTATCCGTAGCTTCTACATGAGGACACTTCTCAAAATATTTGAAGTGAGCTTGAAGTTTTTGTATTATTTGATATTATGAAGCCAATGTCACTTTAGTTTTGTTTTAAACTGATAATAGATTCAAGGTTTTATTTGTTCTACATTGAATTGCATTTTGTTAAGATATTTAGCCTTGAAGTCACTTCTAAAAGCCATTTTTGCAGCCTCTTTGGTGAACTTCCTAGACAATATATTCTTGGACTCTTGATAACATTTGTGTGCACACCCTAGACGTGCCGCCTCCATGTTTGTGTTTTGCCCATGTATCTCCCGTTATTTGTCTTACTAGAGAACACCTTGTCCTAAAAATGGCATGTGACATTTGTAATGCTATGATACAGCATTGGTCCTTCATAGACAGCCTTTAAACATTAGTAAAGATTAACGCTGAAGGTTTTTTCTCAGAGAAGTAGTCATTGGGACTCACCCCAAGGTAAAGAGAGCTTCTAGCCATCTAAAACGGGGTGTATTATTGAAGAATCTTAGAAGCATGGGGCTAAGTACATCCACTGGCATTATGTCTGTACAAGTTAGAAAATTCACCATGAATGAACAGTTTGAGCCAAATCAAATGTGTAACATAATAGGATTTTTGAAATATTGTAATCCTCTTTTCCAGTTTTTTAATAGGACCAGAACAGTCAGCTATTGTAGGTGAACTGTCCCACTCTTGGAACTACTTGGACTCGGAGATATATCTGCGATCTGATTCCTTTTTAAAAACATACAAAAGATTTAAAAATGACAAAATCATAGGATTTTATCATCATCAGTTTCTGAAAAATGTCCAGGTATATAGCAACAGCTTTACCCCTGAGTATACTCTATGGCAAGCAATAGAACATTTAATTAAACTGAAAAAGACTCAAGAACATTTTTTAGGTTTGAATGACCTTGAATGCAAACAATCTTTCATTTTAAGTGTAGTACTCTAAAAATGTGGTGGAAAGAAAAAAATCAAATAATGTTTAATGTCAAATAATCAATCTAAATCATTTAATATTTGACCAATAATCAAATATTTCAAGAGTCACTAATACTCAATACAGATTTATTTCTATGGTAAATAATGATAATGAAAAGCATAAATCAGGTCTAATTATTAGTTTGACTTAACTGCTTAAAGTACATTTAATTATTCCATGTGTCTTAGGATTTAAAGTACAGAGTTCATCAACTCTAAGCACAGAGGGAAGGAGCATAGCATTTGAGAGAAGTGTTTTTAATAGGAAAATACACCGTAGCATATGTTACTGATAGCACTCACTAATTAGCATGATACTAACAGCAATAAAAGCCAATAAAAAATGTTATGGGCTAAATTGTGTACAAAGCAGTTTGCATTTAGCAGATTATAACAGAAAGAGAGTAAAAAAAGAAAAGAAAAAACAAGTTTGTTGTGAAAAATTAGCTTGTTGAAACTAACTGTAGAGTTAATATCCGTTTATAAATGAATGCACATGTTTTCTTATACATATTATACCCTGAGTACCAGGTGGAACTACGTTTTTATTAAGAAAAAAGTGGAAATGTGACAAA
Source organism: Menidia beryllina (assembly GCA_013363375.1). Taxonomy (NCBI): domain Eukaryota; kingdom Metazoa; phylum Chordata; class Actinopteri; order Atheriniformes; family Atherinopsidae; genus Menidia; species Menidia beryllina. The sequence goes on along the minus strand of JABUIW010000124.1, from coordinate 6,217,536 downwards.
AACAGAGTCTTTTATTGTTTTTGAGCCGCCCCTTTCAACTTTAGGGCTCACTAAAGCTAAAACAAACCTGAAGGTTGAATCCTGGCTGGAGATTTTTAAACTGTCTGCTGCCTCTCCATTCTACTGGCCTACCCATGAATAGTTCTAATGTAAAGCTGTTTAATTGATTTGGTTGAGCCCAACTGGTGGTTGTTTTAGATCAACTCAATAGATGCAATTTAAAAAGGAAAGAGCAGATTAAGTTTTAGGCTTATTGTTTTTACATTAAAGACATTTTAGAAGTCTGTTTTATTTGTCTGAATTTAGTGGGCCTCATTGCGAATGGAGTTAAGAGCAAAGGAAAAGAACCAGCCGCTCTACAAGCCATATACAGATGGTAAACTACATTTACTGTTATACATACATATACCCCAGCATGTGCCAGTCATAAACGCTTATTTTACCCTTAATATTTTCCTAATAATGCATTTTTCCGCCTTGTCACTGAAGGCATCATATCCAAAGAGCCAACACTGTCTTTACATCAGGAGATCCAGGAGCTTCGGGGTCTGTCCAGCTGTCAGTGTTCACAGTCAGAGTTCGAGATGGCTGACATCTTCTACTTCTGCCGGAGAGGTGTGGAGAGCATAATCGACGATGAGGTGACAAAGCGTTTTTCGGCCCAGGAGCTAGAGAGTTGGAACTTACTAACTCGGAGCAACTACAACTTCCGTCACATAAGTCTGAGACTCACAGTCCTGTGGGGCCTGGGGCTTCTCATCCGTTACGGCGTCCTGCTGCCTCTCAGGTCGGAGCAGCTTGGGGAAAGGGGCAGTGGCACTTCGCTGTGAGTGTCCGCTTCAAAGTGGAGTCACAGTTTTGTTTTTCTGCAGGATAACCATCGGAGTCACAGGCATTTTTCTGTTCGTCTCTCTAAGCACCTTGGTGGGATTTTTACCTTACCCAGAGTGAGTCTCTGCCAGTTTTTATAATCATCATGCATGAGAGTGAGAATGAGGCTGATGAAGAGTGACACAAAGACGAGATGTATTGTGTGTGCTTGGAAATGAATTGATAGTAGTGGTGTTTTGCTTTTTTGCCTGTAGGTTAAGGTCTTACCTCAGTGAGAAGTTGCATCTGATGGGCTACCACTTCTGTGTCATATCACTCACAGCAATCGTCACCCACCATAACAGGTATGGGAGAAACAATGCTCAGAAAATACTTCAGCTTCAGTGCAGTGGTATGGCATCGTTTGAAACAACTACAATTTTGTCCAAATGTCTTGATTCCAGACAATAACAAAGGATTTGTGACCTGTTAAAAAACATCCAATGTCAAGTATGTTAAGTATCTGTGTTTCGTTTAACTGCAGAGAGAACAAGCCAAAGAATGATGGCATCTGTGTGGCCAATCACACTACTCCAATTGATGTGATCATTTTGGCCAGCGATCGCTGCTATGCTTTGGTATGCAGTTTATTTGTGTCCATGCATGTGTTTTTATGATTGGAAGAAACTGTTCGAATTGATAGTGTATGTGAAAACAAGGTTGCTCTTCCCCAGGTTGGCCAGGTGCATGGAGGCTTACTGGGAATGATCCAAGCGGCCATGGTCAAATCCTCTCCCCACATATGGTTTGAAAGAGCCGAAGTCAAAGACAGACACCTAGTGGTCAAAAGGTAACATGGCATCTTTTAAGGGACCTTGGAGTGAACCTGCTCCTGTACTCTGGTGTAGCATATGTCGTATAAACCTTTCACTTTAGTGAACATCAAGTGAATTGGATGTCGTCCACCATAGGTTTTACAAAAAAATTTGATTGGTATGTCTGAAAATCTTCTACAATCAACTTAATGTGTCGATCTTAACAGCTTTTGTTGTGGCATTGGATTTAAGGGGTTATACATATATACACACACACATATATATATATGTATATATTGAATCACTTTTTGTTTGTTTTTTCATTTCAGGCTTAGTGATCATGTAGCTGACAGAACCAAACAGCCAATCCTCATCTTCCCTGAGGGTTTGTATCTTACTGACTACTCATTCAAATTAATAGTTTACACAATGTAACAAACTAACAATCAGAACGAAACAATATTTGTTTGTCCACATAAGATATCCGAATAATTTTTGTGTGTAAATGACTAAACAAATAAAGCTGGTGACTGGACATTAGTAGTATTGTCATCCAGGTCATGATGTCAAAAATTGAATGAGGGTAATCAGACTTGTTTGTTCAGAGATGTTTCAGCTGTGACTAATTTAGTTTTTCAAGCAGAATAACAGATTGCCATTTTATTTCACAGAGTGAAAAATTAAACAAATACAAAAGAAGCAGTAATATGCAAATGAGAGGGGTGATTTGAAAAAAAAAGTCCAATAAAGAACAGCAGCTGCTGCTTGTTGAATGTGCACAGTGCTTAATATCATCTGCAGGCACGTGCGTTAACAACACATCAGTGATGATGTTCAAGAAGGGGAGCTTTGAAATTGGCTGCACCGTCTATCCTGTTGCCATCAAGGTAAAATATAATGTCCATTTAGTCTTCTGTGATAATTTTACTCCCCACTACAGTAAATTGGAGCTTTCTCTTTTACAGTACGATCCCCGGTTTGGAGACCCTTTTTGGAACAGCAGTAAGTTTGGCTTGGTCGGTTATCTTCTGAGGGTGATGAGCAGCTGGGCCATCGTCTGCAGTATTTGGTACCTACCGCCGATGATCAGAGAGGTAAAGCCCAAGCTTCCACCATCAAAGAAACATATAGGCACTCATTCAGAGTTCTGGAAGATGGTGAATTAGGGTAAATTTGACAATGTGAACTCAGTAAACCATGAGTTTCTGTAGATGGTTTCAAAGAAACAATATGGTTGCCTACACTCTGGCTCAAAGCTGCAGATTGAACAAAAGGAAAAAGAAAAATAAGCCTGACTTTTAAGATTGTGTTATTTGGTTGAATGAAACCATGAATAATTGAGTTTTGCATGAATTTCAGTTAATACAGTAAAATTATAGCTCTCTGTTTTTCTGTGAACATTTAGTCTAGAACTTCTTACATTTACAAAAAATAAAATGTTTCTATGTTAAACCCATACAATTGAATATAGTTTTAAAATATCTGACATGAAACAGAACGGCTCTGTGCTTTTTGTTCAGTGACTGGTTAATTAATCAACTAGAATACTCTTCCTTCATCCCATTGTTTTTCTTATCATTTTAAAGGAAGGTGAGGATGCGATACAGTTTGCCAACAGAGTGAAAGCAGCCATAGCTGCCCAAGGAGGATTAGTGGATCTTGTATGGTGAGTCATTGTTTTTAGATTTCACGATGAATCTTTTTCGTCACATTAGATGTTTTCTTGGGCGTTAGAAACTTAATAATAGGTCAATACTTGTGTAAAGCACATAATCTGCTTCCCAAAGGCATTATTCGATTTTAAGTTTGATTAATGTCTCCAGTATAATGCTCCAGAGGGACCTTCAGGGTTTATGAAATATAGAACTAGCGACACGACTGATTCAGTGCGACAACAGTTTTCTTTCTTGCCTCTCTCAGGGATGCCGGATTAAAACGTGCCAAAGTCAAAGATACTTTTAAAGAGGAGCAGCAGAAAATGTACAGCAAAGTTCTTGTGGGGGACCACAAGGACTAACGTGAAAATAAAGGTTTAGAAGCTAAAGGTCCGGGGGAGGATGAAGACAATCAAGATTCAGCAAATACACAACGAGGATGCCGTGAACCTACAGTGTGTCTTATCATCAGAGACTTTCATATTGTAGATAAATATTTTCTAAAGTGTTAAAATGAGTGACAAGTGTCATTTTTATGTGTCTGAGACAGAAAAGTATGTCATTCATTTGTATGTTGTGGGAACTGTTGCATTTCAAAGTCCAAATTCAGAACAGGTATAATAAATACCTACATAGATAATAAATCAGACTACATTAACATTAGTGTTAGAAAAATGTCCTGATTCGTTTTTATTGTCACACAAATATCATCTATGTTATATTAAGATAAGGTTTTTTATTAAAAACATACAAACTATCGTCTCTCAGTAACCAAAGTATACAGTTATGCTATAATTAGCTCTAACTACTGCAGTTATTGCATCACAGACACTTTGTCAGAGCCTGTACTTATGTAAATGTACTAATTGGCTTAAGGTTCTATATATATACCTCCAGCTTTAATCTTTGCTGGACATTGTGAACCAGAGTGAGATCAGACACTGGCAGTATTGATACAATGCTAAATCAGTGACAATATAGACAAAACAATAGCATTTTCCTGCCCTCCTCCTGGAAAACAAGGGCTTTATGAGAAACGATCCCACTCTGATGTTACTGTTACAGCCCATAGATCTCATTTAGGGATTCTGAGATAAATCTAAACTAATTTGAACTTTTTCTTTGGTAAAAACAAACAAAAAAGTCCAAACAGGCCCTGGTGAGTGTCTCATTCTGGGCTGATGAGGCATTGACTTCCTTCACCGTGGCAGACACACACCTGGATCAGGTGTGGTTGGTTACCTCCAGTAATTGGGCGGCATGGCCCGAAAGAACTCACCTTTACGTGTCAACTTGGTCTCAGGAGTCACCTAACCACCTGCCACCGCGGGCCGGGGGGAGTGGCCCCCCCAGCCCGGGGCCTCCCCTCGCTCTGACCACGCCCAGTCAGCTGCTCCTCAAAGTTCAGCGAGCCTCCTGCGCAAACTTTTCCGCGCTCCTGTCCAGCCGCTCGGTGATCCCATGGTGGACCGGGCCGTGTTTTGCGCAGGGGTTTAAGTCTTCAGCGCCACGGATCCAGCAACGGACAGCGCCGGCATGTCTTTTTCGGAGCAGCAGTGGACTCCCACGAGCGTCCAGGTAACGGTCCTGCAAGCCAGAGGCCTGAGGATAAAGGGGAAAAGCGGCACCAACGATGCCTACGCACTCATGCAAGTGGGGAAGGAGAAGTACCAGACGTCGGTGGTGGAGAAGACCGTCGCCCCGGTGTGGAAGGAGGAGGCCACCTTCGACCTGCCCCCGCTGCAGGGGGGAGGCAGAGGCGGCCCGGAGCGCGGCACGCTGCACGTCCACGTCCTGCACCGGGCCCTGGTGGGCCCGGACAAGCTGCTGGGCCAGGCGGTCATCAACCTGCCGCAGCTGAGCGAGGACAAGAGCCGCAACAAGACCGAGTGAGTTCAGGCTCAGGTCCACTGAGCAATGAAAAAAAAAAGAGAGTTCAGTCAGCCCCTTTTTATTAAGAAATCCCATAATATTTTGATTATGTGCAGTTGCAAGTACTGCATAAGCTGTATTTGAGAAGCTGAGTCTATTTCAGTATAAAGTAAAGAGCTTTAATATGTGTATGACCCTTCCTCTGGCCCTCTGGTCACCTGGAGGGAGGACTGTAGAACAAAAAAGGTTTGTTCAGAGCCCGAGCTGACCTCTGCTCACAATAAATTTGCTAAGCTGTGGGAGGTACAATAAAGTCTGAGTTACTTTTACCTGCGCCACAGGGGAGCAACCTCTGGTACCGGGTCGGTCATGCTGCACGTCTCTGGTCAGTCAGGACAGAAGCCCATCATCCCTGTGGAATCCTCAGTAATGGAATGAAATGATGATGCATACACGGAAGCAGTGGATAATACATGGCTTCTTAGTGAATGCGTTCTTGTCTGTTTTGTAATGCATTTGAAAGCTCTCATTGGGGGTGAACGGAGCCTCTCTCTGTTTTATTTGCTCCTTTTGCTGTGATGATTTGAGCTGCTGGAACAGATCCAGCCACGCATCACCGCGCACACCCGTTCTAGTGGGTTTGACTTATGAATGTTGCCAACTGGCACCATGCAGCTTAAGGGATTTGTTTCCTCTGCAGCACCCCTCAAGGATGCCAAGTAGCATGACTTATTCAGTAGAGTGAGTATTCACTTTCATTGACTGAGCCTGCCTGGACACAAACGGTCGAAGCTTCATTTCCCTGCACATTTGTGCAGCTTTAAAGACAGCTGATTAAACTGCAAATTCAATTGGTCTACAAGCACAAAAGCAAAACCAATAGTTATCTAAATTAATCATAATCTTTACTGTGCTAAACTATTAACACCCTGTTTTATTTTTCTTTAAAAAAAAAGACAGTGATAGGGTTTTAAAGGCCTATAAGAAAAACTGCAGGGTTAGTTATTGGAAATCAGCTGTGCCCTCCAGAAGAAAATGGAAATCCACTCATCACAGTTCTGTTACTTGGTAGGAAATATTTTAGTATGCTAAGCTGCTACAAAGTATTTTAATCCCTCCCCGATTAGTATGATCCAAAAGCAGCTTGCAGTAACCGCCTGTTTGTCTAAATACACACCAACACTAACACACACACACTTCATTGTTGTTAACTTCCTACTTGTTTGTTTGTTCCCCCTGTTTGAAGTCACTGCACGCACAACATGGCTTTGCAGTTGTTGTTGTTCATTGTGTTTAATATTTGTCTGTTTTAGTTCATCATAAATCTGTATAAATTGGTTCTTGGTTCATATTGTGGCAAACTATGACAAAATGAAGACAAAAAGTCAACATGGTGAACAGCTGGTGCAGTGATCTGTGGTGAAATGATATTTGAAAGCATCAAAAGCAAAGAGTTTCAAACTCGTGAGCAAACAACTTATCAGCAGCAGACATTATCGTGTTCCCACAGAATCTTTTTTGTCCGTCATTCAAAAATCAGGAATATATTTAACCAGAGCAAATCTGAAGTAGTGTTCCGTCTTTCTGCACTGAGCCTCAGCTATTTTCTTTTCTTGGTAAAATCCAACGGCTCTGTTGATCTTTGTGGGACTACAGTGTGAATGCATTTTGCCGCCGAGGTTTCAGTTCAACTATTTCCTCACATTCCTGACAGTTTTATCGGTGAAAGACAAACAGTAATGGCAACAGTGAAAGCAAGGTCAGTTTTCCCAGAGTAGAGCCACTGTGGCTGTTCAGAGCCTTGACAAACAGAGGCACACGTGTCTCTGGGTGCCAGAACAACAACTCGACTGTTTTGACATTTTTGAAGCCTGCAAAGCAATTAATCGGCACGTGCTGCTTTAAAGACCACTTCCATTGTTCAAATGTGACGTTAAAGTTTCCCCGTTTTTTTGGTTTTTCTTCTTTTTTAGCTTTTAAAGGAATGGAAGGACAAATGATTTTAAACTGCGAAATAAAATAACTGACTTTGAAAAAACAATCTGAAGTACAATGACGCCCCAGTAGCTTTAAATTGTTTGAGATCTTGAATTGGTTTTCTCATAGTAAAAAAAAAAAATAGGCAGCAAATGTATCGATATCAGAATACGTGATATATTTTCTCTTCTTTTGTACTTAGTTAAGACAGCATCACAGCAACACAGAACCGGAACCACAATGAGACCAGCTGTCATTTATTAGCGCTATCTGTGACGTCATCCTGCCTTTTTTTTAGGTCAAATAAATGAATGAATAAACCCTTCTGTGATACAGACAATGACTTCATTTAGTTGCTTATTTAACTCTAAATTAAATGGTCCAGAATTGATGCAGTGGCTGCAAACAGCAAGGAGACGTTACGTATTTAAAATAAAAGCTCTCCCTCCACTACCCTCATGCAGGACACACTTCAGTTCTCACTGTGGTGGTTAGTCGCCAGCACCCTTCAATTTGGCTTCTCTTGAGTCTTGACTCATGATTACGATCGGCTTTGGATAGTTTTTGTCCTTGGACATCATAACTGTTAGGTTGTTTTACTTATTCAGCTGTTCTGCCGCTAGCCGCTGCCGTCTGAGATAAGACAGGCTTGAGCCACTCCAGGCATTTTGTTATCAGCAGGTCAGGCTATCGGAGGAAGGATGTGTGTGTCTGTTGAATGTGGGATATGCATGTTCACAAAAGTGTTGAGTCATCCATTGTCATCCTGTGGAGCCGTCTCTTTGTCAGATCGGTACGCTTTCTGTTTCTGTGTGAGATCACAGCATTGTCTGTACTGAGGCAGTAAGTGAAGGCCGCATTAATTCTGTATTATGCACAGTGATGCGTACCCAAAGCAGTTAACGCCCAAATACTTTAGTAACTTCCTTTCTGTTTAGCTGAAGGAACTTAATACTTCTCTTTTTTTATTTCAATGGAATTGGCATTTTTGTGTGCTTGTGTGATGGTTCTGACTTCTTAGCCCCGCGCCCACCCCAAATTTATAGATGTTTTGCTCTCAGAATTTTGAGATATTTAAGCAAAGTGTTCCCCTCTCTGCCACTAAATGCTCACTGTGCTACGAGCTGCAGCCTTCAGATTACAATCAATTCACCTCTCTGCTAAATTTGGGTAGTTTCTTTTCAGTTTTCTTGTTTGAGTAATCTTAAAAATCTACTTTGAAGGTGCAGCCGTGGTCTCAGTTGAACAATATTCTGTCTATTTGATGATCTTGTTTGTGGCCTTTTCTTGCCCTGTGAGCAATAACGTGATATTGACTTCATGAACCTGAGAGGAACTATTGAGAAGGTTTGTGCAATCTTGAAATGTGTTTCTTTCCTAAGACTCTTTGTGAATGAGTCATATCTCTAACATGCTAAGTCAGGCCTATGAAAGCACAAATATCTTAGGTTTGCTGGTCCTTCCTTTTCCTTTTTTCCTTTTAGAATTGCATCAAAGGGGGGACCAACAAACTAATCTGGAAACAGGAATTTTTCCTTTGTTGTATTGATCTCAGGTTCTCTTGGTGCACCATAATCTCTGCGTTATTAGAAATGCATTCAGTGACATCAGAGAGGAATAAATTATATCTTCTTCAAAACTTGTAGAACATGCAAATAGTTGCATAGAAACTTAAAACAGCACATTGTCAATATATTTATAGGACAATTTCAAATCAGTTCAGCTTTTGTCTTTTTTTTTTTTTACATTCATTAGGGCATTAAAAAAAAACTTACAGTAGTATAATTATAATGTTATGGCCTGAAATCTGTAAACCATATCCTGTTCCTCATCAGCAGAAATGCAGGGGGGTTGCGACAGCCCTGTGCCATTTAGCAAATTCCAGGAAAAGGCGATTTCCCTCCTTAATTTGTTTGTGCCTCACATCTGAAGCATTCCTGTTGGAGGAGGAGGATGAGTAACTTGCATAGAACAGTAAGACGAGGGCACTTTCTTCATTTTACATTGGGAAACATCTTGAGGAACTAGTTTTTGTAAACTGAAGGCATGGCTATTATGTGTGCCATATAAATTCATAACACAAACAATCATGTGTAAGACAGAATAAAAGAACAAGAATAAATGCCTGCAGGCACACCTCAAAACAGGCTCTTCACAAAGTACACTGTGCCCCTTCTTCATTTCCTCTGGAATATTCAGTCTCAGTTGTTTTCTCAGTTTTGAGCTGACCTCTGATTTCTGCCTGATGGACACTTTTTACGCTGACTAGTTTTCCTTTCCCTTTTTTTCCCCTTTTTTTTTTTAAAGTTAGTAATGATCTTGGCACAGGTGCACTGCCATTTTAACCAAACGTTGGTTTTCTGTTTTGTAGTTAAACTTTAATTTAATGTCACCCTTGTTACATTATTATTCTAATATCTACTTCTGGACTAGTGTATTTGCTGGTATTAAATCTGTGTGGTACACAATTACAGTATGGTGAAGATGGGGCTCGCAGGAGACATTGGTTCTATGACAGCCTTACGCACTTTAAAAGAAACCCTGTTTAGGGTCTTCACAACTATCTGGATTGTGAAACGTCTGGAACATGCAGCATGTTCATGAAATTTTAGTGGGCCATGAACGCAAAGCCTGTGAAGTATAATCTCTGCCATATTAGGGTAGAAAACTTGTTTTCTAGCCAGTTGGGATTAGCAGCAATGCGTTTTGTCCTCTGTAGGGGACAGGAGTTTAACAGCTCAATTTAAAAACATAAGGATGGACAAGAATAAAACCTGTTGTAGAGAGGACAACCTGTACTGTTCAGTGATGAATGATTATTATGGTTCATCCAGTCAAGCAGATAATTAAAGCTGTTAAACTCTTGTTCCTTATACATTGTAGGACTGCAAGGTTTAACCTTTTGAGAAATGAGGGGCTAAATAGAACAGCATTGGTAACGTAATGTTTGTTAAACACAAGCATTCATAAACTCCATGTCCGAGATTCTACAAAAAGGGTTGTACATTTCTATAATATCACACTTTCCTAAAACATCCAGGCTGCCACTAAGTAACTTTCCATTTTCAAAGGGGTGGTTCACAGTTTCCACGAAACAAAGTGTACTCAGAATAAATCTTAATTGCTGTATAACTAGAGTTCCAAAGAAAATGGGCAGTCTTATTTATAGTAAAACACAGAAAATGTTTGAAGTAATTTTTTTAACAAGAAGGTCGTCAAAAAAAGAGATGCTACCTCTCTCTCCTCTAAATCTGAACTCTTGTGTTGTGCCTCTCTTTCAACAGATGGTTTAAGTTATTTGACAAGACTGGCAAGCCAGACAAAGACCGAGGAGAGGTGCTTGTGGACATCCAGTTCATGAGAAACAACATGACTGCCAGCATGTTTGACCTCTCTGCTGTCGGAAAATCCCGTTCCCGCCTTGGCAAGTTAAAGGACAAAGTTCGTGGCAAGAAAAAGGAATCGGACTCCGTGTCTAGTGTGGTGCCATCCTTCTCTCAGGTTCTGACGGACAGTGAGGAGGAGGAGGCAAATGGAGACGGCATGGGATCATGCAAAGATGGCAATTCTAAGAAACATAAGAAAAATTCTTTGTTTTCTCCCAAGACAAACCTGCAGAGAAATCTGTCTCAGTCTATGTCCGTCCTCCCTCCAAAGAACTCCTTCTTAAGTGGCAGCCAGTCATCTGGTCTGAATGTGGAGCCCTCCGAAGGTTAGCGTTTTCACCACCATTATTCATTTTCGGTCTTTTAAATGCATGTTAATCTTTTTTTTTTAATGCATTTTACAGGTAAAAAGAAGTTCAAGTTCATGATACACAAACGCTCCAGTAGCTCAGAAAGCAAAGATTCATCCTCTGGTCATCATAAACAAGTTCCCGTGGAGCAGAGCACCCTGTGCATCAATGGCAGCCACGTGTACTGTGAGGAGCCACAGCCCCGGACCTCACGCATTAGCTCCAATTTCAGTGTGGCCAGTTCAGGCCATGGATCAATGGAGGAGGTCCCTGAAAGCTCTCCACCATCTGTGGATTCACTAAGAGCTGTAAGGAAGTGCTCACCCTGGACAGAGGAGGAAGAAGAGGAGGAGGAAGAAGAGAAAAACGCTGTGGATGGAACGAAAAGGGAACAAGAAGAAAGGACTTCTGTGGAGGGACACTGGAAAAAGGAAGAGGAAGCTCTTAAGAGTCAAGAGGTGCTTGAAAGGTTGGCTCAGGGGAAGCTGAGACGAGAGAAAGAAGAGCGAATGGAGCTTGAAGAGAAAGTAAAAAGGGAGGAAGAGGAAAGAATTTGGAAAGAAGAGAAAAGGAAGACAGAAGAAAGACTTAAAAAAGAGGAAGAAGAGCAGCAAAGGCTGTCAAAAGAAAGGGAGAGGCAAGAAGAAGAAGTGAAGCGGAAACTTGAGGAAAAGAAACAGAGAGAGGAAATGATTAGGAGAAATGAAGAGAAAATGAGACGAGAAGAAGAGGAGAGAGCTGAGGAAAGGAGAAGGCAAGAATTAGCAGAGGAAAAGAGGGCACTAGAAGAAGAAGAAGAGAGGAGAGCAGAAGAGAAAATTAGACAGGAAGAGGAGCAAATGAGGGTGGCTGAAGAGAAAGCTGAAGAGGAGAGAAGGAGGAAAGAGGCAGAGGAAGAACTGGTGAGAGAGCTGGAAATGGAACAATTAAAGAAGAGGGAGGAAGAAGAGAGGATGACTAAAGAAAAGGAAGAGTGTGAGAGAATTGAAGAGGAAATCAAACTACAAGAAGAGAGGAAAAGGATTGAGGTAGAGGAGAATCTTAAAAAGTTGGAGGCCGAAAAGATCAAAATGGAGGAAGAGGAGAGGAAGAGACAACAGATGGAGGAAAAGAGAAGACTAGAATATCAAGAAAGACAGAGAATTGAGCAAGAAAAAAATCAAGAGGAGGAAAGGGTTAGGAAAGAGGAGGAAATTAGACAAGTCAAGCAGAAAGAAAGGAGACAACAAGAAGAGCTAGAGAGGCTGAGGAAGGAGGAAGAGGAGAGAAGGGTTGAAGAAGAAAGGATTAGGAAAGAGGAAGAAATTAGAAAAGTGAAGGAGGAGAGAGAGAGGAGAAAACAAGAAGAGCTGGAGAGGCTGAGGAAGGAGGAAGAGGAGAGAAGA
>JABUIW010000124.1:6065362-6205276 GCA_013363375.1 Menidia beryllina | reverse complement strand
AGGAAAGAAAGGGAGGAATTTGAGAGACTGGAGGAGGAGAAAATTGGACTAGAGAGGAGCAGAAAAGAGGAAGAAGAGAGAATTAATAAGGAAGAGGAGGATATTATTCAGAAGAAGGAGATTAAGAAGAGACAGGAGGAACAGGAGACAGCTAGTGAGGAAAAATATACAACAGGGAGAATATCTATGGGAACAAAAAGTCCAGAAGAAAAGAGGATTGAGGGAGAAGATGAGGTTAGAGGAGAAAAGAGAGCTGAGAATGAGAAGGGAAAGGAAGGAAGGAAGCAGGGGAAAGACATTTTAAGGGAGGCAGAAGAGCAGATAGAAAAGGAAAAGGGATCAAATATGGAGAGGGGTGCAGGGAACAAATGTATCCCATCTACTAACCCTTTTGACGAAAACCCGTTTGAATCTACGGAGGACGAGTCCGACTGTCCTTCTGTACCTCACAGCCACACAGCTGAAGAGGAAACTGTTCAGCAAAGGTTGGTTCAAATCATGCACACCGCAGAGATAATTTATGTAATGTGTTTTTTTCTAAATGGAAGCACAAAAAGGAAAATGGACTTTAATTACTGCAATTCACCAAAAACCATGCTTCCTCTCTGTCTATCTTAATCCAAAATTTGCCCTCATTGAGGCAGTTTTCTCTCACAGTGCGGCCTTTCAAGACAAATGAAGCTATTTTTATAACACTTATTGTGAGGCAACATTCCAATCCGCCTTTAAAAGGCATTTGACAGAATTCAGCATAAAAACATGCATCTGTGATTTAGAGTTTTTTATTTTATTCAGTGTACTAAATGACATTTGAAGTAATGAAAGGTCTGTAGGTGTGCTTTAAATGAACTTACTGCAGTCATCAGCCACAGGCCCAAGAAGGAAGTGATGGAGCAAAATTTGAATTTCTTGATGGAAATGATATGAAGGGCCATTTAAATAAGCGCACCGCATTATCTGGATGCTATTTATATTCTTTTAAATCCATCTCATCAGGTCTTTTCTGTAGTCGCCCTTCATATGACACAGAAAACTGACACCAGAATGAAAATTGCATAGGTCTTTGTGTGTGTGCATGTTTGATTGTTGCTGGGAGCTTGCTAAATGGGCTGGAGGACCGGGTTCATTGCACAGGCTTACCTCACTGTGTCGGGTAGCAGGGAAAATGATACGCTCTGGATAGTTACTCTGCTTTTGACAGTAAAGGTAGATTTACACACAACTTGGGATTAGATTTGCTTTGTATTTGAGAGCTTTACCCTTTATTACTATTGTTATTGTAAGCAAATTGATCACAGCAACTGTCTTTACTATCCACATGTTTTATTCAAAGATGAGGACATCTTGTGTTCTCTGATTATTCTATGACACAGGATTTGGCTAAAGATTTTCATTTAATTTTGCTGTTCTTAATAACTTTTTTTTAATTTAGTTTTTAAACAAAAACTTTTTGTGCTTGTGCAGATATTTGAGTTGGTAAGCCCACATGTCGTGTACTCTGTGTCTAACTTTCAGATCTCAGTTGTCTGTATCATTAGCCGGGAGCAGAGCCACTTCCACTTATGAAAAGGACCCGGTTACTACTCATCGAGAGAAGAGACCAGCCCCTCTGCCCCCTGGAAAGAATCCAGCTGAGAGACCAAGGCTAAAGGAGCAGGATTTGTCGGCAGAAAGACTGCCACAGGTCAACCAGAAAGCTAAAGATGTCAAAACTGTCAGCGTCCCTCCGCAGCGTTCGGCGCGAACTCTGCCCAATACGTCTACTCCAGAGCCAAAGAACACTCAGAGGCCAGGGCAAAACGGCACCACCAAAGTAACGACCACCAAACACGGCAAACGACCTGCACCCTCCAGACCTTCAGCGCTCCAAGAGCCATCATCAGAACCAAAGACGGCTTCTGGGAAATCCCAGGGTGCTGGCTCGGAGAAAAAGCAGGTCCAGATTCCTCATAGCTTGAATCCATTTGAAGATGATGACAATGACGATGAAGATGAAACATCGGCTGCTGAAGATACGGGTCCAGTCCAGTGGCCAGCAGCCATGTATGCAGACAAAGACGCTTCCAAAATCAAATCCTCAAAGTTAGCCCACGCTCCCCTACCTCCTCCAGATGACAACACAGTGAGAACTTTAGTCAGCCAAACTAATGATAAAGGCCATATTGTCGGAACTTCAGTCACAAATGTACCAAAGAATGACCCACAGGTGTGTGTAAGAGAAGAGGGGCCTCCTCCAAGTTTACGCAGGTAAGATTAAATCCCTAAGCTGAAGCCAAAAAAAAACATTGACTTCAACTCCAGGAACTATTAGTTAGTTCCTAGTTTGATTCCAACTAGGAACTGTTCTAGTTCTCATTTTGGTCCCAGCCAGGAAGCTATACTTCTGTTAGACTATACATCCTGTAGCACAAGCTCAGCACATCATTAATGATAGTGCACATTTCTAATGTAAATCTTTTTAATGGATGATATTTTCTATGTTGTCATAAAATGTCATTGTTTATGTTCTGTTAAATCTAGAATAGGTGTAACAGCTTAAAATATTGTAGGTCTGATCAGCAGCGGTTTGATTTGAATGTTACAGAAAATTACATGGGTCTAGAATTGAATTGTGCTTCAATATTCTGTGTCCTCGTTTCATCTTTGATCATTCCAGGCTTCAACCTGTCAAACCCCTGAATGCTCCTGAACAGCAGTCTGCCTTAGCAATGAAAGGAGAAAAAGATCGTAAATCCGCCGACATTCTCAGTGGATTACAGGATAAAACAAAGGTATCCCTTAGTTTTCTTTCTCATTTTATTTCACCTCAACTTTTGATGTGGGTTTAAAGTTTTTATAGGATCTAATTGAGTTGTCTCTTTGCTGTGGTTATCAGGGTCTGGCGTGGGTTGAATTCTTGATCTCGTTATACACATGCTTGTATGTCCTCCTACAGGTTAATAATAATGGGATTACAGGGCCATACTCCCAGCTGACTCGGGAAGAACTGATCTCTTTAGTGCTGAAACAGGAGAACCAGCTCTCTGAACGAGATAAAAAGATATCGGAGCTGGAGCAGTACATCGACAATCTACTGGTGCGGGTCATTGAGGAGCAGCCGAGCATCCTCATGTCACTGAACTCTCTGAAGAAAGCTGCCTAAATGTTATTCCTACTTCTAAGTTCAGATCCCATTGTGCTCGCTTTATTAGCTTGCATTTCTCCACTATCAGACTTGTTAGTGTGTGGGTATATTTGATAAATTCTGGAGCTGCAAAAGATCCAAGCTTGACACATCAGCAAATTAAGGAGTAAGGTTAAAAAACTTGTATAACTATAACCTTTTTGGATGATTCTCAGTTTTGATTAAATCCATAGAAGTTAGGAACTCATCTTGTGTCTATGTACATATATGTACTCATGACATTGTTATTCACTGTATTCATGGCAAAACTGAAATGCATTTTTTCTACTTGATGAATATTTTTCTACTGCCACATTCTGCACTTGTTAGATTTTTTTTCTACTAATGATAGCTGTTTACATGATTATGTAACTCCAAAAAGCACTTTAATTTGTTCCCAAATGTAATGAGTAAACACTGAGATATTGCACTATTCTGAGGTTACTGCTTTAACTGCTTTATTAAAACTGCAAAATTAAAATGACAATCTAAACTGTATTTTTTCAATTGTTAAATGCTAAATAAATAAAATGAAGAACTAATCTTTGAGACTGAGTTACTTCTTTTACAGGAGACAGCAAATAGACCCCCCCCCAATAAAAAAAGTGTTCTTGATTTTACCAGTGATGTCATGTCTTTAAAATGTTCAATACATTTAGGGGGGAAATATGTTTTGCAATGTTTTTAAGAATCAAATGTCTTTATTTTTTAATGGGATAAAGAGTATATGGTGAGAAAACTGCCTTAGATGCGGCTTTTTGAATATATCACCTCATTTAGTGCTTTCTTAAGCTATGAATGCCTTTTAAATGCTTAAAATACCTTTTGAAAAAGAGTATTCGGGTCCCATTAAATAATTTTCATTTACTACCTCCAAATGTCAACGTTGCTTTACTGAAGAACTCAAAACATGAGCTCACGAGACCTTCAATCACACAATGGATCGCGCGGGCTTCGATCGCATGCGCGTAGCGGAACCTTTCAGATCCAGTTGTAACCGCCCGGACATATTTCTACGCGCACTCAAAAGCGCCTTCTGCAGTTTGTTGACGTCCTGGTGATACCGGGCTCGGCTGCTGCCGCCGGTGTGTCCACATACCGCGGCCGTATTAAACCTTTGTCCTCGACGTGTGGACGGCCGCTCGGACCGTGAGGGACATGTCTCGTGCCGGCCTGAGTTGCCCGGGCTGCGGCTCCTCCAACATTGTAGACGATGACCTTTACTCCCAGGCTCAGCTGGTGTGTGTGGACTGCGGCTCCGTGGTGTCTGAGGGGACTCTGGCCAACGAGCCGTACGGGGGTATAGGTAGGTCAGACCATTTTGATGTTGAATTAGCACCCTGTAAATCACACTTAACCTCGGGAGGAAAAAAAATGCTTTTCACACAATTACAAAATGTGGTATTGATTGTGTTTGTTTACATCATGTCCCATCTAACAGAGGTCAGCTACCTCAGAACTACAGCCGTGAAGAAAAGACTGTGTGCGAACCTGATTAAAGGTAAAACATCCCCTCCAAGGAGAGTTGTCTTTCTTCTTCCCTTTTCTGAGTTGATAACAACCTTATGTATGTGCGCCTTTTCTGGTGTCCCTATTATCCCTCTGAAGGCTTGGAGCGTGTGAAAGAATTATCTCGGCTTCTCAGGGTTCGCGGGGAAATTGAGGATCTGGCGCTGACCTATTTCAAGCAGGCCTACGAGCATGAGAACTTCATCAAAGTGAGTCTCCAGAGGAAAGAGGTTCTGGCAGGTTGCTGCGTGCTCCTGAGCTGCAGACAGCTGAACTGGCCCGTCACCCTGGGAACCATCGGCTGCCTGCTCAGTGTCGACCAGATGGTAGTGGGCGCCCTTTATCAGGAGATGCTCAAGGTCCTCAACATCACAACTCCCATCTTCAATGTCACCGACGTCATCGAAAGCCACTGTCAGGAGTGAGTCCTCCGGATGTCGCACCGTCTGCGGCTTTGTAGCAGCCTGCTCTGAACTGCAATCAGATTTATTTGGATATGGCTCTTTGGAGAAATTCTATGTCTAAACAAACAAAGAAAAACTTTTTTTTGTCTGTTTTACAGGTACAAGATAAGTTCCCTTCATGTTCCGGAGGAAATGGCGGAGAGCTCGGAGGATTTGACCAAGCGAGCCGTGGCGCTGGTGGAGCTGGCAGCAGATTCCTGGATCGTGACCGGCAGGCAGCCCCTGCCGATCATGATGGCTGCAATTTATCTAGCCTGGCAGTCATTGAACCCCAACAAGCATCGCATCAAACTGTCTCTGGATAAGTTCTGCCAGATGGCCAAAGTGCAGCGGCACAGGCCTGCTCTTACCAGAGTGGCCGAGCTAAAGCAGGTGCTGTGTAAGCTAGGCAAAGAAATCCCTTGGGTCTCAGAGAGGGTAACGCCAGAAAACGTTCTCCTGCAAGTGGGCGATATTCTGGAGTACAGGTACGCTCTGCTAAGGAGGGCTCTGAGAACCCACGCGGACACTCTGCAGGCGGAGGGTTTGAACACTCCGACTGGGGAGACAACTCCCCCCGAAACCTCTGACAGGGGAGGTCAGTCTCCCGATGCCTCAGAGAGGGCAGAGCACGGCGGAGGTGGGGACGCCTACCCGGACGCTGTGCCAACCCAGAGTGACCCGCAGAGCCAAGATCCAGCAGCCAACTGGGGGAAGAGGATGCTGTTTGCTCCGCCATGCGTCCTCCATGCCAAGAGGAGGAGAGCGGAGCAGCCTCAGCTGCACGTGACCGGAGATGAGGAAATCTCTGACAGCGAGATTGAGTCGTACATCCGCAGCCCACAGGAAGTGAGAGACTTTGCTCTGACTCAGCAGAAGCTTTTTTCACCTGATGCTTGAACTTTATTTTTTTTCCACAAAGGATCCACATATTTTCTTATGTTTAATTTATTTTTTGACGGATTTCTAACTTGTTTTTTTTTATTATTTCTGTTTGATTAAAAGACTGACTGCACTAGCTATTGATGTGCTGGTATCCTCTTCACCTGAGCTTTTTCCACATTAACTAAAATGAGTTTAATGGTTATTTAGTAGTGGGTTCACTGACATCAGCATTTGGTTGTTCGGAATTCTATTGTCATTGAATGGATGCTTTGTTGGAAAAAACATACTTAATATACTGAGAATAAAGAACTAATTAGTGTATTCAATTATTTATTAAATTTGTCTTTAAGATTTCTTTTTCACAGCCACCAGGACATTAAATTGTGCAGAAATTTGCTGCAAATGTATAACAGAACTTCTTTTAGTTTAGTCGACTGCATCACAGAGGAAACGAAAATGGCTCAGACAAAAATTTATTCAATTTTTTTTCTCTCTTTTAAAATAAGAAGTTTTAAGGCAGAAAAAAGCTAAATAGCTTTTTAACTTACAGTGTAATTTTACTGCTGTGAAATTGAAGCTGTGCAACAACAACTAGGCTGTCAGCGAGGCCCAAACATGCTAACGGGATTTAAGACATCCACAAATGAGCACACTTTGTTCCTGCTGCTCAGAGCAAGTCTTGATGTTCTGCAAACCCTTTCCATCCTTAGTTTATAATTACTCAATTCAGCTGTGCTGCCTAACTCTACATTCAATCTAAACTAATTATCTTTTCATTCATAGCCCACTCGCCCTGATTTGAGGCTGATGGGTAATTTCAAATCCGGGGTTTTATTCACAATTTTGCACACTATACAACACATGCAACACCAACATCTTTACATACAACAAACTGGAGACACGATTCAAAATCAGATGACAGTTACAGGCCGGGGTAAGTCATCCAGATCTGCTTATGACTGAGTCTTTTCTAACAGTAAGACAAATATATATATATATGTATATATATAATCTATATATTTTGTAGTTTGGTCCAATCTCTTCAGAGGTCTCCACTCTGCTGAATTTTTAGTACTTGGTGGGTTACATCCAGACAAAAAAGGTTAATAGTAAACCTAGTCGTTAGTATGATAATATATGTCTGAATTTTTCAAGACTTCAAACTGCATGATTATTTTGTACTACCATGTTTAGCTCTTTTGGATGTTTTATACAAGCAAGAAAAAACAAACAGAAACCAGAGATTAAATACACAGCACCACAGAACCAACAACTGCACCATGATGTCCTTATTAATTTTTTCCCCAAACAATCATTTACAAGCTCTGCTATAAAAAAAAAAGGCTGCTAATGTTTTAGGATATTCATCGTCTCTACGCTCACAGAAAATGAAAGCCCTCAGGGCAACTTCATGAACGTTATTTTACTGGGCCGCAAATAGGTCATTATTATCATGTCTGACATGAGAGCCCCTGTGGAAACAATCATATTCTCAGTGACCGTTTCCATATTTGAATTGACGGTTTATTGTTCTATTCATATCCTGCATACACACAGCTTTTTTTTTCATCTCACACGACCTTGTCTGGTCTTCTCTCTATAGATTTGGATTAAAGGTAGCAGCAAACAGATGTAATCCTTTCTGAAAATTCATGCAAACAATATTCCAAAGAATTCAGCTTTTGATGTTCAAGGTCCTCTTCTTAGCCGGGATAAATTGATCTGCCACTAGTATCGGGACTAATGTACTTTGTTATCAAAATCAGTGGAGTCAAGAAATCATGGTAAGAGAGGATGAAACCAACAGGCTATGTTATGGTCTGATCATTAACCGTCTAAACAAGCCACTTCTTTTTTTTTCTATGCAAAAAAATGTGAACTCCTTTAGTCCTTTTTTGTCCTAACAATTTATATCTCACACTTTATTACAGAGGATAAGGGTGTTTACATTCTGATAAATGTGATGTCATGCCTCCCGTACCCTGAGCAAACCAATTAGTCTTTATCTGTAGCCTTACTTAAAATAACACACAGAAAAATCTAAATACAGCCTCCCATAATTCATCACCTGGAGGATATGATTCCCTAAAGATGAGCTTTTATTGGTTTGAACAGTATGTTAAAATTCTCCCTGTGCCTGTGCAATCAGTTTTTGTGTAAAAGATCTAAAATTATCGATCAAAGTTACATTTGTGATGACGAATGCTGATTTTAGTTGTGTGAACTAAAGCCACGACCTCAATTGTTATTACTTTAATTTGATCTGTTATCAAAGGACCCTTTACCAATTTCTCAATAAAATCCATGGTCTCCACACCATGGATGAATCTAAACTCAGGCTGCCTTGGATTTTTCTTGGCAGATTCAATCTTACCGTGAGAAGAAGATTTACTGACTTTAATTGTAAACTTAATCTCTGCGGTATAATTCAGCACATATAAGTGGAGCTAGCTCCTTCTCTATAAGACCACGCCTGCAGCGCAGTTGCTGGCAGGTACTCCAATGCGCGGATGGCACTTCCACATCTTTCTCAGCTCGGCGCGGAAGCGGTCGTGC
This sequence comes from Menidia beryllina, assembly GCA_013363375.1. Lineage (NCBI taxonomy): Eukaryota > Metazoa > Chordata > Actinopteri > Atheriniformes > Atherinopsidae > Menidia > Menidia beryllina. Next base: position 6,196,720 of record JABUIW010000124.1, on the reverse strand, counting down.
AGCCACGCGTAGAGGAAGGGGTTGCAGCAAGAAGAGCTCATGGCACACAGGTGGCACAGAAGCTGGATGAGCAAAAAGTAGCGCTTGTTGATCAGGCGAATGTCGATGTCCCTCAGCACATTGAACACGTGGATAGGAAGCCAGCACAAGGCGAAGGCCGACACCAGAAGAGCGACCAAACGAAAGATCTTCCTCTTACGGGCCTGATGAGCGCTCGCCTTGTCCTGGGTCCTGTTGCCAGGGGCGACGCATTTCTTCAGTTTGACGGTGATGCAGAGATAAGAGACGAAGACAGCCGACAGCGGGAGGACATAGGTGACCAGCAACGTGCTGTACGCGTAGGCGCGCCTTTCCTTCTCTTGGCCCAGCCAGAACTCCTCGCAGATGGTGAAGCCCTCTTCTTTGAATTCAACGTGATAGGTGTGGGTCACGGCAGGGGCCACCAGGCCGCAGGACAGCAGCCAGATCCCAGTGAGGACAGAGACGCAGGTCCCCACCGAGGTCCGCTTCTTCAGGGGGTGGACGGTTGCGTAATATCTGCAGCGGTGAAGAAGGGTTTCCGTAAAGAGGATGTTACATAAACACGAATGAAGGCCACCGTGAACTTCCCACAACCCAATCACACCGAAAATTCGAGTCCCACGTGCACGCCGTTCCCTGATGTAAACATATTAAACAAGATGATTAGCCGGAGAGGTGTTTGTATGCATTCCCTGAACTGAGACGTGCTTTACAATAGGACAATGGGATTAGTATGGAGCAGAGTCTGCGGCCCGCACAGCCACAGAAGAAAAGCAGGGAAATCATTTATATTTCCAACTTTAAAGACTGATCACAGGTGTGCAAAAGACAACAGCCTCTTGGAGTTGGCAGTGGGACTTTTCAGCTGATGCTTAAAGGCTCATTTGATGTGGAGATAATGTGCTCTGAAAGAACAGAAATTGCCAATGATAGTGCAGAAGTCGGAAAGGGAGGCTTTACAGCAGATGAATTAATTTTCGGTCTGGTGAGCAGTGAGCCCATCTGCAGAATCACCAGGTCTAATGGGAGACGTGTCTTTGAAGCCCACACCTGTTTCTTTTAATTCTGTGCCTGGGAAAAGTGGATTTTTCATGGTGTGTTTGCAAGACTTTGATTAATGCACCTGTATTGTATGTGTGACATTTTTTTACTTTTATCAGCCACATGTTGGTTGAAACATGTTATTCACTGAGCGATTTTGTGGAATTAATGCCTGCTATTTGAAATCATACCATAATTTGCATGTGCACTCAGTAATCATTCTGCCTTATTTTCTAATGAATACACATAATCAGTAAAGGTTATATCTTTGATTAGTTCTTGACTGTCTGACTTAACTGGGCTTGAAATATGGAGAGTTACCATAGAATTTAACCTTAAATTCAAATAGACTGTCTCACCAGTTTGGAGTTTTGATCTGAAACTAACAATGTCATGTTTATGAAAAGAATCACTCAACGCAGAAGCGACTAAATAAAAAAAAATGGACAGAGAGATCCACCCACCTGTCTACAGCAATGGCTGTGAGCGTGAAGACGGAAACATAGACGGTGACAGGTTGGATGAGGAACACCAGGTAGCACATGGAGCGGCCGAAAACCCAACCGTGTGGGTTGAAGGCGTAGGCCAGGGTAAAGGGGACACATGTCACGCACATGAGCATGTCGGAGAAGGCCAGGTTCCCGATGAAGAAGTTGGTGACGTTGTGCATTTTTCGGGTTCGGCAGATGACGTAGAGGAGGAGGTAGTTCCCACAGACTCCCACCACCACCACAAGCACATAGCAGGGGATGATGAGAGGCTTGAAAGTCTGCAGCAAAGCCACATCTGCAAACAGGGAGCTGCGGTTGGTGGAGTTGCTCTGAACAGGGAGCTCATAAACATGCCCGTCAGCCTGTTCTTCAGGCAGGGATTGCTGGGAGCTTCCCGTGGAGACACTGTGATTATCCATCGGAGCAGAGCTCAGCCTGGCAGTAGCTACTCTGCACAACATACAGAAAAACAGGTTCATGGCATTAAAAACGATATTACTTACAAGGTCAGAATCTCCTTAAATACGAAAATTAGATTTTGGTGAAATCAGTTCATGCATTTGTGAAAATGCTTTTACAAACAACAACCCATTTACACAGTGTTTTTTTAGTAAATCAGTTGCAAAACATCTTTTGGAAAATGTCTGCCTTCAGACAATTCTAATTGAGAGCAGCTAGCTCATAAGAGGGAACAGTTGACTTTGACGCATATAAACCTGTTCCAAAAGCTCTCCACTAAAACCAAATTCAGATCAATTTTATAAAGCATTCCTGCATTTCACGACTTTAATCTTTGTATTGGAGGCCTTTCAACTGATTGTCCCTCATTTGGCAACCTGCTGAGAAGGTTAGAGAGGCATATTTGAATAACAGTTACATTTCTAAGTACATCTCCCCACAACAGAAGTCCTTCAGTGCATTCTTGTATTAAAGCCAGCTTGCTGATGTAATGTCTGTGATTTCACTTAAAGAAAACCTTTAAAAAAATCATAGAAATGTTGTAATATATATTACTCATGTCTATACTTATGTTTTGCCTTTCAGGACAGCATTGTACAATTGTGTGAAGCAAGCAAATGTTTAAACTACAGGCCAGGTTTGCCCTTGTAAGTGTTCTATGGACGGTTGCACACATGCATACTTGAGCATTCCCTGAAAAGAAAAAGACTCTACCCTTTGTGGAGCTAAAATGATCCAAGACAAAAGACGCTGATGAGATTTAAAGAGGCAGCATCGTAAAAATGCTGGCATAAATGAACCTTTCTGACTTTGAGGAGAAGAGGTAGTTTAATTGTATTTGAATGAATGCAAAAACCATAAACTGATATTATCAGTGCAGAGATTAAGAATACACAGGAAATAGATATATTTTTATTTAAATTAATTACACGCACTCACTGGAAATATAATTCTAATTATTTTTTAAAGTATTTTTTCCCCCCCACATTTGTGTTGAATCACCACCAACAACAACAGCCCTGAAAAATCTTGGACGGAGTCATTCGTAGTAGAACACATCTTGTTTTTCTAATGTGCTATTCAGCAATTCGCACATTGTCACAGTTTTCCACAATGCAGAATTTACAGCTGTTTTATGGGCAGTGATAGACTGCCTTTCTTGTTGTTTTATGCTGCTCATTAGAATAATTTGTGCAGTGCAGAGGTGCAAAATTAATTTAGCTGCAGTTTTCAATAATTCACAAAGACTTCTGTAGGAAGAATTCACTGAAAACATTATGTTCAATGTAGTTTTCAGGTTGCTCTCTCCTGTTCCACAAGAGTCTCATCCTTTCAGAAATGTTCTTATACGTATTGCCACAGATGTGTGACAGTTCATATCCGAACATATATTGAACCTCCTCTATTCATTGCATAATTATGCTATTGATGGAATAATGGAAAGTCCAAGGCCAGTTACTAATAATCTGGATATGTTGTTTTTTTCTAGCTCAAAACATTTAGTATTTTTAAAAAATGTCAAATCCCATAATCATTATTATTATTGCCATAATCATTATTATTATCATTCAGAAGGTAATTTAAAGGGAAGGAAGGGAAACTTTAACTGTTAATTGTTGCATAATTGTAGAATCTAAATTTGTTTATGGGTAGGGGTGTTGGCTGAGCAGGACGTTCAGCAAATTAACAACCCAAATTTTCTCATCATTTCACTGTCATATCAGAATTTTGTTCCAAGGCATGTCCATAATGAAAAGTCCAAAATGATTAAAGGGCGACATACTGCTGACGTCCAAAATCTACGATGACGGAAAACCGTTCAGTACGTTAGACTCTTTTGTAAGATATACGCTCAGACTTGCCCATGTGTGCCTACAGAGGAGTTTCCATACAGTGCGAAACATCTGTCTGCTGCAGAACTCTGCAGAGAGTGCTCTGTGTGCCGCACATCCTCTCTGTGCTTTGGGTCCATGCTCACACTTTTGAATAAAAACGTTCACCTCAAGAGCTCTATGATTTAATTAATCTAACATGGATGTTCCTGACTCAGGCTGTAGCCACAAATATCTTCCCCTATTCATTTAAGAAGTGTTCACAGATTCTTACTCTGGTTAACAACATGTTAAAAATGTCAGTATTTATAATCTAAACCCTACAAAAGAAATAGCTTATGCCCCCACATGTGATTTAATGTGCGTTTAACTGATCAGTGCACATTCTACCTTTATGTTTCTTTCTTTTCTCAGCATAAAATTGTTCTTGTTTCATAATTGAAAACAGCCTTATCTATATTTACATACATTTAGGTACATTTATAGACTGAAACAAAAATTTAAAAGAAATCTCATAACAATGTAAACGATTGCCTGCTTGACATGCTAGTTGTGAACCATGAAATTCATGAGCAGTCTGCCTCCCCATCTGGGGAAGCACAGGGATTAAGGACATTTTACTTCAACAAGAGAATAACAAATCCAAAAGTTCAATTTAATTCTGCCCTGCCTTGGCTTTCCTGCACTTATCTCTTTCATGAAAGCATGAGAAATAGCCAGTATCTCACCTGTGTTGGGGATCTCAGTAGAATGATGTGTTAAGAGCAAGAGGACTGGAGCTTGATGTTGTGTTTTCTCCACAGTGAGGGAGCTGAGGCTGCAACTGGTTTAAGCAGAGAGAACGAAGGAGAGAGACACGGAGAGTGGAGGGAGAGGGATGTATGAGATGTCTGTGGAAATGTCAGCAAGCCAATAAGATGGCAGGTTCCCAAAAAATGGATGCCTGGGTTAGACTTGGAGATGACGTTTGATCTGGAACTGATTAGTTACTCGTAAATATTGAGAGATGGAAGGATGGCGAAGATGATTATCAATCTTCGCAGGACTGGATCTGAGAGAGGCTCAATGAATCTGCTGCCTCCACATTTGTTAATGCGGTCACTTTGGCACCTTTTTCTTTCACGTTGTGCTTTTTTCTGTTTGAACAACGTGACATTAGCTGTTTGCATTTAGTTATTAAAAAGGGGATCCTGACACTACCACACAATAACAAAAACCCTCCCACAACATTTAAAAGGAAAAAGAGCCACACAGCACAGTCTAAACCAACATGTCAGAGGTTGTTTTTGTGTGTTTGGGGTTGCATTGTTCAGCTTTGAATTGTTGTGTTGCTTCTGTGTTTTTGTCCTGTTGTTTCATCGAGGTTGGGTTTTTTTCCAGCCTGCTGTGTTTTCCCATTACTGTCATTTTTTTTGTTTTTTTGCTCTTCAGTCAAGTCTTTTCTGCACCTTAGATGCTCTGGGCAGAAACAGATGGTCACCATTTTTCATCTATCCAATGATTTATGTATAACGAATTGAGAACAAACTAAATTTCATTGCATTTGTAACTCAGTAGAAGATAAAGTTCTTTTTGAGCAGTGAATGGAACTGACAGCTAAATTTAGCCTCTGTCATAGGCGCTCTTTGTTCCCTTCCAAACCTGTAATTGCAAGTACCAATAAAACCTGTTCATCTTTCTTTTTTTCTTTTTTATCTCACCGTGGCATTTAACAACATCTCCATTTAGAGTGTCATGCCCTGAACTTCTGGTAAGCGCTCACAGTTATTTAACTGTTCACACAACTTCTATCCATTAAAGGTTTTAAAGTGTAGCTCTTCACAGTCTCTGCTTGAAAAAGACAAAGAGAAGTGTAGATATAAAACTTTTTTTTTTTTGCAGTAAAGAGTTCAAACCGCCTAAACTGTAGAGACTGAATGATATAAGAAAAGCTGAAGATGCTGTACCTCCTTCTGTCTCCTATTTGCAATTTACTTAAACCCCCAGTTTTAGTCATGGCCAGAACGTCAGAGGAAGCCAGAGGCTTTGTGCCTCAGACTTTTCTGGTGACAGACTCATTACACAAAAGACCATGTCACTGAGACTTGATCTTTTGTGTGAACGATTTTCAGGCTGTTAGAATACAACAATTGAAGAGGCATTACATAACAGATACAGCATACATAAGACATACAGTACATTATGGCGAGCGTAGAATTGGCTTTTGTCATAGCTAAGTTTACATAGAAAGTGACAGCTGGATGTGATAAAGATTGAAATGGTTTGAAGGACGGCACTGCATCAGAAAACATCCACTGGGAGAGGATCCTTTTTATTTAGACAAACACGGTGTGGCCACAAACCTAAAGAGAGAAAAACAGTGAAAATCAGTGTTAAGTTAAATACTTCTTAAATACATTCATGTATTTTTGACGCAAATATGTCCAATGTGCAGTTTTTCGGTGGTTGGAGATATGTACCGCCATTTTGTCAAAGGCCTTCTTTAGCTTGAATTGGAGTTTAAAAAAATAAAACATAAGTGGTACTCAAAGTGTTTCATACAAAAGAGAGTTTGTGGTTGTGTAACCTCACTATAATAATCAGAAATCTGAACTCTGTGTTCTACAGCAGGCAAGCAATTACATGTCTTTGAAAAGTGGATAATGTGATGGGTTTTTCATCATTGCTAAATCGGAGATATTATTTCATATTGTTTCTTAATTCTGTGAAAATCTCTTTTCCTGACGTCAATACCCTTTCATGCCTGCATTTTCTTTATCGAGCTTTCTATTGGAACAGGGGTAGGATGCTGCCAATTGGCCAGTTGACCTGTTTTGTGGAAAACTTCTCATTCTGCTTTTACATGAATAGGTGTGTTGGCCCGATTCTTTAGTTGGAAGCCTGAGAATAAACCAGAGTAGATCAAGAGTATAGATATGAAAATTATTGGTCACAAGCAAAGTATATCAGCACTGGGCTCTCACAGACAGAGCTCCCGGAGGATCTCAGCTGGCAAAAGCCCCGATTTTCAGATGCGATGGGCATTTATCTTCTGTGTACAGGAGGACGCCTGGACGCGGTGTTATTGGCCAGTTAGCTCTGGCATGAACAGGCCAGCTCCTAATTCATGCAGATTTCAGTGGAGTGTGATGAGAAAGCGTGTGTGTGGATGTTGACCTTGAAGACACGTATCTGCTGTAACAGAGAGAAGGAGAATCTGTGGGCACAGCCAAAGAGTAATTCAGGCAAATAGACAAATATTTTTTTGTTTCCAAAATTGTGAATTGTTTTGTTAAACCCAAAATCAAGCCTGTGCATGAAATCTGCTGATTTTAGTTCCAGTTTTAAGATATCAAATGTGTCTTTCTTTACAATATTTACACTCCACCTTCCTCTGGGCATTCATAGACTTAAATAAGACTGTGTCAAATGGACATTATATAACCTATTATCTTAGTATAGATCGGCCCTGTGTTTACCTTAAGCAGGCTGTCCATTGGAAAAGACTAAATCTGGATTATCCAGATAAAATCTACAGGAGTCATCAGATTGGTGTGGGGAATATCAAAGCACAAAGGGTTCTACTGCCAACACGCACAGGCCTCATCTGCTGCTCAGAAATCCTACATAATCAAAATAAGGAGCCACACTGTTTATAAAATCCTGTGAATTTATGCTCACACAGAAACTTTAGGATTTTAGAGGATTCCCATCACTGCGGTAGAACCAGCCAGGATGGTTTATTTGCAGAGTCAGATTCATTTTCATAAAGCAGGAGCTTTGAATAAATGTAGGCTTTTTCAAATTTTTTTACAAAAGATACTTAAAATGTAGAGCCAAAAGGTCATGAGGAGATTTTCGCAAGATTTTCCAAAATGGATTCTGTTTCTTAATGAGAACCTCCACATTTGTCTCTGAAATGACTCAAGTCATGGCATATACGCTAAGTTTGACTCCCCCTGACTCTGAATAGGCCTTTGAGTTTGTATGTGCTGGTAAAATTCTGCACTTGACATCCCACTCAGACACCAAGAGAGGTCATGTCGAAACACTTTGAAAGATCAACAACCAATTACTAAACTCCAACCCACAGCAGGCTCAGATGTGGTTTGACCCTACCAGCAGCAGTCAATCTTTTACAAAAAATTTTTTAAAGAGCTGTACAGCTGTCAGTCACCCACCAAAAAGCTCATACAACTTTTAAAAAGGTTGAAACCCTGCTGATGAGAGAACAGGGCTATGAAAAAGGTGGACTATTCATTCTTCAACATTTTGGAAAACAGCTTGAGGAGAGTTGCAGGATTATCTTAACAGGTTTCCCCATGTTGTTATACAAAATATTAAATTATCTAAAAGACTGAAAATACCCCTGAAAGCCATTAACAATCTCTATATAATGAGCAATCAATAATAAATCACAATTTTACCTTCTCAGCTCAAACATCAGCATACAAATTCTGCTGGCTGTCTTCAGGACAAAACAGCAGAGAGATACAAATATTTAGCTTCCAAAAAGGTAGATTATTCTCTGAGGTGATGGGAAACACCAATGATGACAGAACCCTTGACAGAACCCAGTAGCCCAAAAAAATCAAATAAATACCAGAACTTGTGTAATCTCCATCAGGACTACTTGCTGATATCATGTATTATTGGAAATAATAACCATCATGATTACATATGTAAGCATGATATTGCCAAACTCCTTCAAAAGAATTAAGTTGGTGATGGAACCTATATTTTAATACATTTTTATTCACAACTTTCAGTTTGGGATGAACTGCGTGGTTTATTATCTCTGACCCTGATTCATTCTCCAGGAAAAAGGATACACATTTTGAAGGCTACATATCAGACTATTAAGCAGAAAATCAGATTTTGGTACAAAGCTGACTTGCAAATGAGCAGTTTAGCTGGTTACTTTTTAAATTCAAGGACAATACTTTCATCTCCCTTTCTTCTTCTGAATTTTCCTCTTTTGATTTTTTTCATCAAACAAGATCAAAAGGAAGCAGACAACTCTAGTAGCTGGAGGGAATATGAGAGCAATTCTTATCAGATATCCTGTCCTGTTGGATGGTGTGCCCTATACCTTTAGAACTTTGTGAAATTAGAGCACTGACATATTTACAAAGCTATAAATAAACTAGTTCAAAAAGCAGTTGTAGGGATTTATAAAAATCTATTTTCTGCTTCAGGAATTCACCCCTCCAGGTAGTGTATGGGGATCAGTCGCTGAGAAAAAATTATCACGGTCTGATTACTGCACTGATGAGTATAGAATTCTGATTATGAAAAAGCCATAAGCCAGGAGTTTTTCCTGGCGTTTTTCTTCTTTTTTTGCTTTTGTGTTTGAGTCTGTGCAGTCCTGATGGTCAGAGGGATGTTCTGGCTGTTCTGACCATACCTTCATCTGACTTATCAGACCTGCATTATTGTGAGAATGCCTACAGCCCCCCCTCTCTAAAGACCCTCTCCCTCGCACATCCTCTCTAAGAGTTCTCACACCATTCTGGAATGTATAGTATGTGGTGGTGGTGTGTAAAGAGGAACTTCAAACCAGTACCTGTGTGGTAGTGACACACAGTCTTTAAACCGATACAGAGGACAGTAGATGTGAAACATCACTGCCTGTGTGTCACAGTGAGCGACTCCATGTGTCTGCGGTCAGGTGTTTCCGCGTATCTTAGAAACTGTCCAGGGATTGGGAGCCAATTTCTACTCTTGCTCTCTGTAAACAGACCAGTTCAATACTTTGGAAGAAACCTGCAGCAGCAGGAGCAGCTGTGGCTCAGACTACTTTTCCCCCCAGATATCCTTTGTGAAATGAAAGTTCTACCTTCCGGATGTTTTGACAATAACTACAATGTCCAGTTGGTTGACCATTAGCTGCTTCTCAGCCTGCTTTCTCTTTGCAACACATCAGTTCACTGAATATTTCCCCACTAATTTGCATTCATCAGCTTCCTATGATGATAACATATATATAGGTAATATTAATCCAGCAGCAATTTAATTTTTCTTTGGGGTTGCGAAGAGGGGTGATGAAAATGAGTCAACTGAAAAGGCCATTTAATAATATTGAGACAAGGAAAGTTATGTATTAAATTATACATTGGATTACATGCAACATAATGATAACTGCACAAAGCTCCTTTAATATCAATGTCTTCCTTAACTTAATCTAAGACACAGCCTCATAAAAGACGCTCCACAGCTCCATGTTCCCACCTCTGAGGTAACAGCGAAGCCCCATTCCGGTTGGAGCCACCGCTGCTTACTTTTCAACATGACGGTGAATAATTGTGGTAATGTTCCCACATCGGTGTTAAGGATCTTCTGTCTCAGCTTCCCACCCACATGTCAACAGTCAGAGGGATAAGTTATGCTTTAAGACATCTTGCCGTTATAGGACTTTGCTGTGCACGGTATTTCTCTTAGCTATGGTGAGATTTACAAAACGTTCCATTCTTGCTAGTCTCTTCAAAACAACTGTGGAAAAAACGGAAAAATGCAGCCTCATGTTGAGCAAAAACTTTAAGTTAGGTGTATTTGTTCCTGTCTGCTGTTTCTATTTTTAAAGATTCTTGTTTTGCAAATGAAGTTCAATGCTATTTGGGCAGTTGCTCTTTTTTATCAACAGTAACAAAGAGTAATGGTGTCAAGTGGCTCTTTCCAATATGGTCAAACAAAATTAATTTCAACATTTGTTCTATTATAGAGAGAGTCTATCATTTTAGATGTTGACAGGAACAACCATCTGACTGCGGAGGGCACGGCGGATACGTACCTTCTTTACTGCTGGGTACTTATGGAATGCTGCCAACTGTTTCACAATGTTTCACCTTGTGCATACTTTCATGCTCATTATGGAGAAAGGGAAAGATTTTCCCATCAAAATGTTTTCAAATATATGTTACAGCAACTATGATTGCCACTATATGGGGACTAAAATATCTCACAATAGCTGTGCACCACTGAGATAATCACTCTGTCTTGCTGGGATTTTGATCAAATCATAACCGATGCTTTCACCAGATGGACACAGAATGACAAAGACGTGAATGGAATATGTTACTCTGAATTGTAATATCATGAACAATAGATCTAATGAGGTTTCACTGATTATGTTTCTTCTCATTTTTTTGCTGCAGAGGCTAAATTGTATGCATTTCTTGTGGTTCAGTAAGGCACATCATCAAGAACACTTCATTCAAATGTGAGGATCTTAAAACAATGACTAATGCAGTCACTCATCAAAAGTAATTTTGATTATTTGGCACACCAAATCAAATATTCAGTGAGATAAAAATTTAAAAAACTTTCGACTTTCACACAAATTTCTCCACATACTTCACTAAAAATCCTGCCAGCTGTAATCTTAAAGCTGCAAGAAATGTCATAAATACTAAATAGAGGGATTTCTTTCATCTTAGCATCAGCGTTTGGTTTGTTTATTAAATTGTGAAATATTATAGCCTCAGCTAAATGACATAATGTCTGTGCAGAATTTTATACAGAAACTTTTAGAAATTCTAAGGAAGTGATAAATGCCTCTTGAGAGAACTTTTTGAAAAATAGAGTAGAATAAGTGGAAAAAACGATTGTGTCAAGATTTTTGGATGAGTTTAAGAAATGACAATCCATGAAGATTGTCCTGCTCTGTTGAAAACAGAGCTGCCACTGGGAGGGGAAGATGGAGAACACTTCTGGTGCCGCCTGGTGGTCACTGTGAGTACAACTGCGAGGGAACTTGAGCTTTCTAAGAGCTATGACACATTCTCTTTAACTTAATGAGAGCGCACTTTGCTGCCAACCAAACCGAGCTGTTAATGTAATTGAGTCAAATGATAAAAGGTTGACACGTGTAGAGGAGCAGCCAATTATACAAATGGAATAGAGAGAGGCAGCGGGAGGACGTTACCATTCATCTCTTTACTTTTCAAAGATGTGAGACGTGTCTGGAGATCTCCTCTGCCATTATTTAATCCCTGACATAAGATCAATAAAAAAAAGGCAGACATGTGTAAAAGGTCACTGGTCTTTGGTTTAATTGGTATTACAAACTGTAAAACAAGGCACTGTGTTAATTAAGAAAAAAGGGAAAGGCTTAGAAGAGAACATTTAAAATGAGAAGCTATCGTGGTGTGTTTCGCAGAACACAGACGTGTCTGGATGTTATTCGGATAGCTCCTCTACTCGCCCCCACACAGCTCCAGCAGGACCTTGCGGTAGTCACCAGATGTGTCTCCCTGAGCAGTGAGAGAAAAATCCGTGAGACGTCAGAAGAGAACTAATAATGGGAATGAAAATAGGAAAAAAAAGCAAAATGAGAGCAAACAGTCCCATTCCAAAAGCTGAAAGCATAAAGCGTCTGAAGTCCCATCACATTCTAACTTCACAGAAAATCTGCAGTTATCCTTATCAGATGACAGTTGATGTAGTGCAGAGCTATTGCTGAGCACAGCCTCGCCCTGCCCCCCCACCCCCACTCACCTTAATAAAAGAGTACAGAGTCTTCCCATAGATCTTCAGGAACTGTGCCTTAATGTCCAGCATGTCAATTTCAGCCCTGGAGACCATTATTCTGATGAGGACACTATCTGTGGTGCCCAGCCCCTGATGGGAAATAAATAAATCAAGAAATAAATCAAGAAGTAATTAACCAGTCAAAAACAAGGCAGCAAAACTGTTCAGAACAGCACTTGATCATTTTTGGTTGGTACGGAAATACCATGATAATGCAGGTTTATTCACAAGCATTTTACGTGATGGGCCTTTTTACCTTCATTGATTTGTATAATCGTTCCGCAAAAAAAGCCGTTTTGTCCCTCATGCACTTCACTGCAGAACAGAAAAACATAGAGATAGCTTTATATTATATTGTGTTACTAAGCATAAAAAGAAAAAACAGTAAATTACCTTTTTAAAAAGTTCACCTCTTAAAAAAAATACAATGATAACATTTATAAAAATCTGAGCTCAGTGTGAAAGGTATTCAAAGGCCAGCAGTGCAGGGAGACGTATTGCAGAGGTTCACCACACCAGAAGAAAAGAAAATGAAAAAAACTGCTCATGACAAAGTCTAAATAATGTGGAACTAAATTTTATGTGTACAGTACTGCACACCTCTGTTGTCAGAAGTCCTGGAGTTCAAACTGTCACCCACTCAAGATGCTCGTGAAAATATATTCTAGATAAATGCTGCTCGTGTTACATTTAGATGAAAAACAAAGTCCAATGAGCTTTTTTTAGTTTTATATTAAATCTGACGTGTATAATTCTGAAGGTCTATTTTAAGCAAGGCCAAACTGATAGAAATTGCAAAAAAGAAACAAACCAATGGCTAGAAAGACATCTTCCAGGCAACCGGACATCTCCCTCTTGATGCTGTCCTCAATTTCTCTCCCTGAAATCTTCTTATACTCCTCGAATACTGGAAGAATAAATGTTATGATGAATGTGGAGATGAACTGAGGACATGACAGCGGTTTAATGTGGACAGCAGGGTTTATTTGCTTTCTCTTTTTTACCAGAAAAAAGCCACAAGGGGTCAGTAACTTCCCATGACACGAGTCTCCACGTTTTCACGGGCTCACCTCTCAGCAGATGCTTTCGGTTCCTCACACACAGCACTGTGAGGAATTTGACCTCGTCGGTGCCCCATCGAGCCTCTCCGGCCTCATAGATATCCTGCAGTTCCAGGCATTCAAAAACACAGCCGTCACTCTAACAGCATGTGGAGGTTTGGCGCACCCCTTCCTCCAAACATGAAGCTTTACCTTGGCATCTTTAACGGCCTGGGCCTCGTCCACCGTGTCGCTTTCATCTCGTCCTGCCTGCGGTACAAAAATAAATCACACACAAGTAACACAACGGCTGAGGAGAGGCACAAATAACTGGTGACTAACCCTTCCTCTTCCCTAAAGAAACAGCAACTGGAATTCTTAGTGCTCAAAGTTCACCACAGTGTTCTGGGTGCTGCTGCAGCTTATCCTCTTTACTTCCATGAGGCTGACGACAAAAACAGCATTTCCATGTAACTACCCTCATCACCTCATCTGTGATAAAACCCTCATGAGTAAGGGGACATATAGTGGAATATATTCATAGTTTGGTCTCGCATAAATGGCATTAAATGCCAGTATTAGGACACTCTCCATCAGTGCTAATGAAGTGAAATAAAGGTTGTACATTTAACTGTGATCTACTATTTGTCAGAATGACTTTACAGACTGCTGCCGTCCCTAATCTAATACACAGCCTCTCCTACCACTTCTACACACCACAGCCCAGAAAATAAATACACTGATCAAACAGGGAGAATCTGAGGGTTGATTGTTTCTCACCGTGAGTAAAGACACCAAAACTCTTTGGAACATTCCAGATGTGTCCCCCACCACAGCGTCTTCCAGGCTCTTCCCGAATTCTGTTAGGTGCAAGAGATGTTTTATCCTTTCACTTTTCAAGTGTATAATATGTCTATAGCTAAGTATGATCAAAGACTTAAAAACAAAACTTTCCTCAAAATGCCACTAAATACAAAACATTAAAACAGGGATGTGAATGGCGTCACTTCCAACCAACTGAAGGCTTTCACAGAGAGCTGCTTTAATGAATAATAAATGAAGTCCATTGCTCTTAAATAGTGAGGCTTGGTCACAATATCGCATGTCATACACAGGCTGTAGGCAACAGTAGATACAAAGAAATTCTATTTCAAGAAGCCACACAGTTACCTTTTTTGTAGACTGCATTGATGGCTTGTATTTCATCGTTGGACCTTGAAGCCAGAATGTCGATGAGGCAAGCCTCCTCAGTACCAGCCCCCTGGGACAAAACAGCACGTCACACGTGGAATAAAGGGAAATAGGTTCAGCTATAAAACTACATCATCTTCCTTATTGTAAAGCAAAAAGAGGTTCAATTTAACGGACGATCTGTTGATGGCTACATTCAGTTCTTTATTTAAGGTGAGATCAGCACTGACCCCAATAAAAAAATGAAAATAAACCCCAATTTAACGATAAGCCATCTCAACAGGGAAGTGTATTCAAACGTTAGTGAACATTGAGAGTTCTTTATGGCACAAAGCCAAAGTCAAACATGTATGGGCTTGTTCTATATTGGCGTTATTTTCGAGCTGTAGGAGTAATGGATTATGTAAACTGATACATGGTGTAAAGTGGGGAAAGGGGAAGTCTGACCTTCATTGCATTTCTCAGCTCATAGGCATCATAGACGGCCGGCAGCATCAACAGACCCAGGATGACACTCTCGAAGTTGCCAGTCAGCTCTGAGGACAGGTCATCAGCCAGGTCCTGGGGACAGATCAGACCCAGAGAGGAGAGGACAATCACACCGAGTTCTCCAATAAACTCATTAATAGGACCGTCTATGAGCAAAGCCAATTTTCTTTGATGTCAAATTCAGTTAAAGTGGCTTCAGGAGACCAGCCGTCCCACATTCCAGCTTCCCTCGCTTCCCCGCTAGAGGGTGTGGTTTCTGGAAACAGTTTGGTGGAACAGAGGAGCAGTTCTACACATCCCGCCTGCGTGACCACACGTGGGTGTGCAAGTGACTCACTCTTTCTGCCTCACAACCTTTGCTTTTTTTCCCCAGCAGCTCCCTCAATGCTCTCTCAGAGCACTTTATTGATCCCTAAACTGACGCTATGCGGGGAGATAATTATTATCTTGTTAGGTCAACACAGAGATATGCCAGACTTCCCTTTTAGTTAGTATATTGAACCCCTTAAATCATGAAACAAAGGAACTGAGAGTGGGAAACACACTTCTGCAGATTCACTCTGTTTTTATCAGAGATGAGAACCTTCCTCTTTCCGACAGATTATGGAGCCTTTCTTTGCTTCTTTGGTCTGTTTTTATAGCTGGTCATTTACACTGTAGTCTCTGTTAGATGGCCAATGGTTAACTTGCTGCGCCTGTGGTGATATGATGAGAGCCCACAGAGGAGTAAATTCATTTCCTTCCCTTCTCTCGCAATCCAAGTCATTACCAAGCAGACTGTTGGCCGCCTTTGAGCTTTGCCCAGTCCAACTTCTCACCTTCCCAACAGCTTGCTTGTAGGCCTCTTTGATGCGCTGCCTCTGCGCAATGGTACGACGCGCCAGGACCTCGATGATGGCTGCCTCATCCGTGCCTGAAAGGAATATTCGTATACACTTCATCTGAAATAAAAGGGATTATGTATTCATGAACTTAGAACTCTGCACAAAAGCAACAGTCCAGCTGGAAAGTGTGAGACAGAGAAACAGACCCTCCCAACACACAGCTGTTTGTTGCCGTTGGCATAGAGACCATCTGTTTGCGAAGAAGTGCAGGCTGGAGTCAGGCGAAGCTGATTAGCTCAGTAAACTAACAGGATCAACATTCTTTAATAAAACTTTACAGACAGGGAGAAAAATGTCTCTCCTGTGTGTTGGAAAGCTGGTCAGGAGGCGCCTCTGTGAGCGATACCTGCCAGTGGGCCGCAGAGCAGCGTGACCCCTGATGAGATCGGTTTGCTGTGAACATCAGCAGCAGCTCTGAAACTCATTTTGTATCCATATCAGAAGTGGAGCGGAAGGCGAAGTACAAGGTCTCAGAAATGAATAGACAGGGAAAATGGAAACTTAAGAGCTGCCATGGCAACATGACCGCTGAGCTGCAGGGAAACTACTTTTCAAACTTTCCTGTGGATGATGGAGGAGCCCAACAGCGCCCAGAGCGGGATACAGAAAGGCCAGTCTAAGTTTATACAACGGTGGTTTGAGGGTGACGGCATGGCGGGTCACTCACCGACTCCCTTCATGGCTCCTCTGAGCCTCTGGACATCAGCGTCAGCATCAAAACCAGCCGCCTCTGTCACAGTTCCACGGTTTCCAATCTGTTGATCAATTACATAATTACAACCATTCTTCTGTAATAATATACAAATAAATAGATTGTTATTTTCTCATCAGGTTAAGCAAATTTCAATTGAACTATACAGCAGTTTGCTTCCATTAAAAGAAAAAAAGTGGTGCACTAAAACAGATAAAAAATTAAAACAAGATCCATCCTTTTTTGTTCCAAATCACTGACCGCAAACGCAGCCAAACATCACAACTTAGCCCTTTAACTATGATTAAATCTAACCTACGCCAGTTTCCAGCCCAGTAAATCTCTTCTAATCATGCAAATAAATGAAAAGGATGTGGAGCATATCACTGCTTTCCGTCCATACGGGGGAACAGGTGCCGCCGGATTAACTTACTGCTGCCATTGTAGGAGGAGAATGTAGTACCAAAGTGGAGCTCTGTAGAACGGGAGAGAAGAAATAATTAATGCTCACTTGGATTAGTGTATAATATAGTGGGAATAAAAGGATGAACGGAGGCTGTAAACCGATTCACATTTCAGTGTGTCCCTCTTTAACCTTCCATCAATATTTGATCTACATCATTATCTCAAAGAGGGCTTCCATCACACTCATTTGTCCTTTGGCTCTCTTGTGTCTCTCTTGCTGGTGTTCCAGGAGCAAATCAGCTGTAATTACTCCACCGAGAAGAAGCAAAACAAGGTACAACTGGCACTGCTATCCCTGTCTGCAGGGAGCTACCTTCCCACCTATGGGGCCATTAGAGATCCCTCAAAAAGCATTCAGCTAATTACATCATGGAAAGCCACAAGTGGGCAGCTTAGAAGATGAGAATACTGAAAACCCCTGCTCCAAATTTCCAACGGGGTTTTTTACACACAGGTCAGATTTCTGAAAATTGCCACACCTGAATGGATTGTGATGTACACAAAGAGTGTGTGGTCTCTACACACACTTCGTTTGCGTGTTGGCCATGTGACACCTTTTATGCCGTTTGCGTGAGACGCGTTTCGTATGTTTCATGGCCACAAACTGCTTGTTATTTGCGAAGCAAATAGTTTGAGGCTATACACACTATGTGTATTCAAAGTCATGCAAATGTGTTTTGGGTAAATATAATTTTCACGTCGAACGTTTGCGCAGGCGTTGAAACGGAGTAACTTTTGTTATTTAAACTTGAACTATCGTGATCCGTATTCCTGCTTTCAAATGATTGGATCACAAACCTGTAACGTCAGCAAGTTTACTGACGATTAGGCAATAATAATAAAAGAGTAACGAGACTTTATTACAGCTGAACCGCGGAAATGTAATATATAGACGCAAATAGGACGTGTTGAAAATAAAGACTGAGCCGCAACGAAAGCCCTTCAGGAAGCAGGTCTCTTGACAGTTAACTCGGGTCAAAGTTAGCGGACACACCCTACGGACTGAAACGTATGGGCTCCACTCCAACAAGCACACCAAAACACGATAAAGGGCGGAATAAAGCCTCCCCTTACCTTTACCGACGACTTTCTACCGAGTCTGAAAGCAAAAAGACAAAGTAAAGTTCCAGCGCCGACACACCGTTGCTTCTACCTACAGCTGCACCTACGTCCCACCCACTTCTTCTGGTTCTAGGATGCTTGTATTTTCAGGAACCTCCTTTTCTCGTGCACGGCAGAGTGCGTAATTAAATTAAGGTGCGTTCACGGAACACAAGGCTGACTGGGAAATTGAGAAAACGTGCATTCAGAGCTGTCAAAGTGTAAAAAAAAGTTTGACCAAGGCAAAACAAGTTAGCTTTAACGAACAGCCCGTTTAAATAAATTGAGTAAAATGGCAGCAAATTAGCTGTGGGACTGGTTATTTAAAGCCCCCTTAGGGAGCTAATCTTTCAGAAGTAAAACATATATAAAGATTCAGTTTTCTTTTGAATTTCCTTAGTGAATTTACATCTCCAAAGTTAGATGTATTTGAGTTTAACATCAACTGATGTATATTTGGAAGTTGAATGTACTGTCATAATTATTCATTTATCACTGTTAAGATTACATTC
The DNA here is from genome assembly GCA_013363375.1 of Menidia beryllina. Taxonomy (NCBI): domain Eukaryota; kingdom Metazoa; phylum Chordata; class Actinopteri; order Atheriniformes; family Atherinopsidae; genus Menidia; species Menidia beryllina. The sequence goes on along the minus strand of JABUIW010000124.1, from coordinate 6,177,995 downwards.
ATATGCAAGAGAAAGGGTCAAGTGAAATGATGTACTGTGAAAACATATAGTATCAAAGTAATATATAATATTTAATATAATTATTTAGAGAGAGTGGTTTTGCTGCTATGTTTCTAAAATATTGATAGCACAAAAATGTTTTCATAATCATGTCAGATGTCAAAACTGTTGGAAATTCCAGCTGATAAAAGATAAGCATATTATTTTATACAAACTGTAGTTTGTACCACATTACCCAGAAGTACATGTATCCTCACTTCCATGCTGTACTTTATTGTTATATAAGGGAAAACAATTGCGTCAAAAGTGAAAAAAGACTAACTCACGAATAAATACTTAAACTGGACACATTTCCCAAATCTGGCAGGAAAATTCAAACCATTAAATTAATAGCTAACACATTCTAACCTTAATGAGACACTGAATGTCTACTGATATAGAACCTAGAAAGTTCCGAAATGAAAGGCTAAATTCAGCTTTGAATCTTCTTTTTATTCTTTCAAGCATGGCGAAGAAATCAACCATGCAAACCACGGCACCAAGTTCATATAGTCGCTTGATGCACGCATAAACGAATTAGGCGACGTGATCTGAACGTCACATCTGACCTCACCAAAAAAGGGGAGGATGGCAACGTGGAACTACATCACCCAGAATTCCGTCCGTGCGTCAACAGCAACAGCTAGGATGTTGCGATTTCGCTGGCAGCCAAAGATTGCTGTGGTTGCAGAGATTACACAGCTGGGTTGAAACCTCGCTCGAATGTTTTTGGTGGATGTCAGATTCCGTGGTGACATTTTCTTTTTGCAGCAGGAAGAGACTTTAGCATTCTGACGACTCGACGCCTGTTTGGGCTGCATCGCGCGAGAACGTTAGCTGACTAAAATCACAGTTCTATCGTAAATGGGTGCAATTAAATAGCCACACGGACTGCTAGCTATGAGGCAAACAACGGTCGATCCCCTTTATTGAGGATGGAAACAGATTTTCAGGTAAAACTAACTCACAAGTTCTACGTCGGTTACATCGCTCAAGAATCCATCATCTTCAGAGGATAACCTTACACGAAATGTCATAGCGCGTAAGTAGCTAGCACTGAGCTAGCTCGATAATGGCTGGAAGAGATGGAGATGGACCTGTTTTTTTATTTTTTTATTTTTCATCAGCAGCCGCCGCAGCCGACCACGAACAGCTGGACGGCTAGTTACAGACACACTTTCTCCGGAGATGCTTTAACCTCCCGGCGAGTGTAAATCACTTACATAACCGCTCTAACCATCACCGACTGGCTTGTGTTTGCGAGCAAATGGAGACATTTTCCACCTAAATCAGGGTTATCTCAACGTCCACGTAAGTGGCAGAGGCAACCTACACACCACACGGACTCAGACTCGTTCGGTTTACATTATATATCACCGCAGTTCGCCGGCCCACCGCAAACGGCATCTCACCGCCGTGTGAGAGACTCGAGCCGAGTATATATATTTTTTTCCTCCTTGTCATTTTGACAATATGAGGAAGTTCTTTGATTCGCGCCGGGAGTTGGTCAGCTCCGGGCCTGGTTCTGGAGGAGGAGGGAGCAGCTCCGGGTCCAGTCATGCAGGAGGGAATTTCATTGGCCGAGCGTTCACCGTCGGGCGGCACCAGGTCACCGTGGAGGAGATCATCGCCGAAGGTGAGAGAGGCTGGCACACACACACACACACACACGATGCCATTGCTCTGCCCGGGTCTCTCCCTTCATGCGTGGCGGCGTGATGTGTGCCCCGCATGCTCAATCCAGCCAAACTGACAGCAGAGAGGTGCAGCCTTGTCCCCCCCCCTCCTTCCCTTTAGAGCATGTGGTAGCTTTACATCAGTGCAACTCAGAGGCCCACCACTTTCCTTCAACCAAGCCCTCACTAACAACGCCGTTTTCTGGCCTGCCATTATGCCCCAGAAATTTGATTCAAGGAGATTGGGACTTCCTGGCGCCAGGCTGTTGCCTTATCCTTTTGTAATACAGTTGATACCATCATTTTCTATAAAAAAAGTACTGGTAGCAAAATGATCAAGACTCACACTTACGGATAGAGATGATGCAGGAGCGGAGGCCAAACTGTAACAGGATGAAGGCTGCATTCGAACTAAAAACAAGATACCTTTGGAATGATTCAATGTTCAGAAATGTGGCCCAGCATTTTACTTGAACAAGAAAATCCAGCTGTGCAGATCGAGCCGAGGCATCCCCGACCGCGTGCTGTTCTGCACCTGCCACAGAAGTGACTGTGGCATTTCTGCCCATAATTATTTGTGTCAGAATGCACGCTGGGCAAAAACGTCTAAGTGGCATGGGTCTGTTTAGGCTAAGACGACGTTGCACACCAGAGCAATCCGAACGCACTTGTCGACTCAAAATTGTGCATCAAAGCTTACTTTTCACAGAGCCCCGGTGCTGTCCAACATCAGTACCATGAGCCAAGGTTCAGGCCGTGTGAGGCGTCTGAAAGAGCCCACTTTGTCACTGTTACAGTTTGTGGTCTGAGCAATACCAGATGGTCGGGCCCCGATGTAGGCCTCTACGTAAACCCCGCAGCAGTGACATGACTAATAGATAACGCTATGAGGCAGCACCATGTGGTCCTGATCCTCCGGATTGATGGAAGGCTGCAGTGACAGACTGCAACAGTTTTGGAAGCAATGACGGGGACCAAAACGAAGTTGGACAAAACTCACAGTGCCGCAGAAAAAGCTTGCAAGAGCAGCGCCGTTTTAGAGGCTCGCCAGTGTCTGATTGTTTCGTTTTCAAATGTTATGCGACTGGTCCTGTCTGACTGACGGCTCCTCTTTTCTTTTTTTTATTCCTGCAGGTGGTTTTGCAATCGTGTTCCTCGTAAAAACAAACCAGGGAGTGCGTTGTGCGTTGAAGAGGATGTATGTCAACAACGAGCATGACCTGCAGGTCTGCAAGAGAGAGATTCAAATAATGGTGAGTTATGGAGACTCAGCATTTCTCTGCTGGTTCAGAGTCTGCGCTCCTGTGGTTCAGCCTGCTGGGTGAAGGAAGCTGCACAACAAAAGTATTTTGGAAGAAAATGACATACCCGAAATATCTCCTTTCCAGACTCCAACTGCAGCCTTCAGTTGGGATGTTTAGATGGTTGCACTAAATGTATTCATCAGATTCTGTGTTCTTCTGTGTTCTTATAGTGTTGTCTTACATGGCATGTCTCATATCAACATGAATTTTTAAAGAAAAATGCAGCTCTGATGAAGTGTCTGTTGGCACTGCGTTGGAAAAACACTGAATTTGATGTTCTAATTTAGGCTCTTGACACAGTTTTGTTTAAGATGGTTTGTTTATCAGTGTAAAATAACATATTTGATCATTTCTGCCTCGAATTTATTATAAAAACACGTCACATCCTTGTGATAAATAGAAAATATAAACACATATATGTATATATATCTATATATGACTGTGTATATATTTTGAAGCCTTTCTGTCTCGGCTTAGTTTAGAGTCTTGGAAAAGGTCTTTTCCCTCTCTGTGTGAGGGAACAAGCAGGAAGGAAGGAAGCAATGGATGTTCAGATTCCAAACAAGGCAGATTGTATCACTCAGAAAACATTTAACACTACTGTGTGTGTTGTTGGCGGCCTAGTTTTATGCTTCTAACTTCAGACTCTTTTCATTCCATCTGCGCTTAGTTTTGCTTCCTCTCTTCAACCCACTTACACGCACAGACAGAAGGGCAAGGCTTCACCTCAGCCACAGAACTTGGCATTTTTTCATTACCTAATAGATTCCTGATTTTTAACTCGCCCCCCATCGTAGCTCCCTCCGCAGGCCATGGCCTCAAACTGCAACTGACCAGATCAGATGATTGAGTTTTGGCACTGCATTTTTTTCAGGAAATTGAGAAATTCCTACCATTTCCGTTTGTCAGATTTTTCTGCAATAATTGTAAATGTTAAGTCAAAGAAAGACAGGAATGCACAACTCAGGATGTCTCTTGTTTGTGGCAGCTTATTTACATTTTCCTGTTTGACAGAAGCTTAGTGTGTATAGGCGTGTTAATGATTAGTGTGTGTGCATATTCTTGCAGAAAGATCTTGTCGGTCACAAGAATATTGTCGGGTATCTGGACTCAAGTGTCACAGCTATGGGATCAAGGGATGTATGGGAGGTTCTCATACTAATGGACTACTGCAAGGGTGAGTGCTGAAAGTGAAGGTGAATGGCACTCCAACCACATGCTTTTAATATTAAAACATTACAGAGCCTAGGTTGTGCTTTTACTCTTTGAATATCTGTGGATCTGCTGTTTCTACACAGGAAGCACTTAAAGAAATGAAGTTTCAGACAAACACGTCGCAAGCTAATTTGTTTTTGTATGCTTGAATACCAATTTTTTAGGAGGCCAGGTGGTCAACCTGATGAACCAGAGGTTGCAGACTGGCTTCACAGAGTCGGAGGTGCTGCAGATCTTCTGTGACACATGTGAAGCTGTGTCTCGCTTACATCAGCGCAAGGCGCCCATCATCCACAGAGACCTTAAGGTGACATTCTTTGCCCTCTTGTGCCTCATCTAAAATCGCATCGACCTGCTTTTCCTCCATTTTTTTTTGGCACGCTGGCAAAAAATATTATGCTGCTATTTAAGAGGATTACTGTGATTCTTGTTTGTACAAACTCGAGTGTCTCTCTGATCATTTGCAGAGCTGTGAAATCAATTTTTATTTACAGCCACAATCTGCTGTGTCTGCCTTCGCTTTTTAAACCTATTATGCGGTAAAGTCCACTGTCATCTTTTGAAGAATCATGATTGGTATGTGGGAGGAAGCTGTGTTTAATAATGCATTGGTCTGGCAGTAGGTTAGAGTAGAATGTAAGTTGTTTGCTGGAAAACCTTCACTTTCTGCATAGAGAACAGCTCACGTGCATCGATTAAGATTTTAATCCATAAAGAAACATGACTTCATACAGTGTAGATTTCTTGGTTTTCACAAAAAAATGTGGAAGGAGAATGGGGGGCTTAATGTCCATGCCAAATAGTAAAGGTACATTGGTTCTGTTTGTGTTAGGCGTCACACAGTCCCCAAACAAAGCAGCTTAGCCTGTGTGTAAGAGCTGTTTCTTGTGCGTCTCCAGGTGGAAAACATCCTGTTGCACGACAAGGGGCATTATGTGCTGTGTGACTTTGGCAGCGCCACAAACAAGTTCCAGAGCCCTCAGACTGAAGGAGTGGCCGTCGTGGAGGAAGAGATCAAAAAGTTGGTGCCTCTTTTCCTCACCTTTATGTTTGAATTAGACATTGTTTTTCAAACATTTAAACTTTAATTTACTGGTTAGAATATGAGGGGGAACTAAATGTGTGGGCAAATGTTTTATAAGGTAGGAGATGTTTCTGAAATTACTATGTAATAACTGCTGTAAACACTTTTCTAAGCATGTAACAGTGTTTAGTTTTTTATCTTTTTTTCAGCAACATTAAAAAAACACATCTTTCGTATTTTTTTTCTTCTCAATCCTCTTTTAGGTACACCACTTTATCATATCGTGCCCCAGAAATGGTGAACCTGTACAACAACCAGATTATCACCACCAAGGCTGATGTCTGGGTGAGCAATGCAACACAACAAGCACAGTGATGCATGATCACAGCTGAAACATTACAGCCTTTGATAAAATAAACCTCTTGAAGAGACAATAATTCTAAGCCTGAAGACGAGCCGAGTATCTGTCACCTTATGACACGGCATTGTAATCTAATTTCATCTTTATATGGGGGAAGGTGTTTCTTGTCAGTGGTAATCCTCTCTCCTTCTTCTCTTTGATGGGGTGTGCATGTGGTTGTCCTCTCCAGGCACTGGGCTGTTTGCTGTACAAGTTGTGCTTCTTCACTCTTCCCTTTGGTGAAAGCCAGGTGGCCATCTGTGATGGCAGTTTCACCATTCCAGATAATTCCCGTTACTCTTACGACCTGCACTGCCTAATTCGTCAGTACACGTTGAATATTAAACGTTCTTTTCATCTATTTCAAATTCACTTCCGCTCATGAAGTTTATTATTTATTCTTGTTTCTTTATGCAAGATGTTCAGACCTGCTCTTAATGACCATTTTTCAGGATATATGCTGGAACCTGACCCAGACAAAAGGCCTGACATCTACCAGGTGTCTTTCTTTGCTTTCAAACTTGCCCAGAGGACCTGTTCTGTTCAGAATGTGAAGGTCAGTCTCTTAACTTAAGTGGCTTCTAAAATATTCAGCTTCTATTTGACTCTCTCTCCGCTAAAGTCTTTCTGCTTGACCTACACAGACACCTCAGTTGTAAGAGTGTGCTCTGCTCCACAGATGCATGCAGCAGAAATGTCCTGTATTCATGGCGGTATTCTTTTAGAAAGTGGCTATCGATAGGATTACTTTTCACGTCAGTTGTTTCATCCTGACATCATTCACAGGTATCTTTTTCTAAATGAATTATTTTCCTCCTAAACCAGAATTCTCCAATTCCTTCAAAACTTCCCGAGCCAGTCAAAGCAAGTGAGGCTGCAGCAGCAAAGAAGAGCCAGGCAAAGCCCAGGCAAGCACAGCACGCATGCTTCCAATCATGTTGAAATGTCTTTCGGGTTACTGGCCACGGCCAGAATTACACTGATCACTGTAATTAATAACCATTAATCCTTTTCTCTCAGACTGACGGATCCAATTCCCACCACTGAAACCTCCATCACCCCACGCCAGAGACCTAAAGCGGTGCACACCCAACCTGCTTCTGGCATCCTACCCATCCAACCGGCTGCTCTCACTCCTCGCAAGAGGGCTAATCTCCCCGGTGGTGCAGCTCAGCCAGTGGGTATGTACCGACAGGGTGTCATTCTTCGTCTTTCTGTGTCTGGAAAAAGAAAGTACAGAAATGCCTGTAAGCTTTTTTTGAGCCGAATGAGTGCAGGGTCAGATAAAGTGTGGAGGTAAAGATGCAGATTAAACTGATATGATTCTGAATTTTTAACAATATTTTTCACTTCTCTGTCACTCTACATCATGTACTCAGTTGATATCAGTTTCTGTGCCTGCTATAAATCACCATGAGATTTTAGTATTTAGCAGATTATATGATTATTTTTTACATATTTGAAAAGAAATTCTGTACTAACTGTAAGCACAAATAAATTATGTATGCAAGTTCATGTAAAAACTGCTTGGGTAAATCATATCCATGCTGCTGATTAATGTGTTGTCTGTGCGCTGTTTACCATCCTGCAGGAGTCAGCTTAGACCTCTCCCAGCCAGCTGTAGCCCTGCAGTCACAGAAGGCACAGGCGTCAGCTCAGCCGTTCATCCAGACACAAAACACTACGAGTCAGTCTGCCACTCCGCCAAAGCAGGTACATATTTCTTGTAATTCCAGTTATGTATTTGCAAATTTCTGTAAAACCTGAAGTGCATTTTTCCCCTTGGTTTTAAATGGTATGAGAGCAAAAAAATGGTATTTGAATTCTGGCTTTCTGAGGGAATTTTCTACTATTCATACACAAAAATGTGAACTACATTCTGTACTGATGTATTACAGCATTTAGGTGATGAGTGGGTAATCAGACATTGGAGTGTGTAACATATTTTGGTGTGGCAGGTTATGCAGCAAGCTGCAGCTGCTGGAGCGGAGACGGCAGCATCAGCGGCCCCGCCAGCGGCCAAAGCTGATGCACCCCCACAAGCACAGCCAACAGCCCAGCAGCAGGCTGCCCCTCCCTCTACGGGCAGCTCCGCCCCCCAGCAGGTGGCACAGACCCCATCCAGCCCAGCGCCACCTCAGCGCCCGGTGCGCCGCAAGCAAGCTAACCAGCCTTATCAGCCGGAGGCCCCGTCCTCTCCCAGCAAACAGGCATCTGGTCAGCCGGGCGTCGCTCAGCAGCAGATGAGTCAACCTCCAGCTGCCCATGCTCAGCCTGCTTCTGCTGACGTGAGCCAAAAGACAGCTGACACAGTAAGAAGGCCTGATTTTAGTGAACACCGAAGAGCCAGAGCCATCAGCAGTATTTATTGAACTTTCCCTTTTATGTTGCTAAGTTTGAGCTGCTCAGTCTGGTAGACACCCCCTTGGTTTCCATCTGTTCATTGTAACATTTTTGTTTCTTTTTGGCTAACAACAGTTCTGCTTTATTTTCTATACCTTCACATGAACACAATTTGTTCAGTCTTTTGCCATTTGGGCTTGATTCTAAGCTGGTGCCTCTTTTGACCAGACTCCTCCTGCCACTCCAAAGGCGGCTGAGGAACGAGGCCACCAACGCACAGCGAGTGATGCAGCGAGCGCTGTAGCCGCCGTTCCGGGCGGTGACTCCTCACAGCAGCCGCCAGGAACCAATGGAGAGGCGGCCGTCTGTCCGTAAGTGACATTTTACCGGAGCGAGGAATTGGCACGATGTTTTTTGTGTATTTTTTCCTGATCTGTATGTATTGTTGTTTCACTTGTAGATCGCTTACATCTCAGCCAAGCTCCGTCCATCCCGGTCAGCTCAGTCTTAGTGACCCAACAGACCAGAGCAAAGCCATACCCTCTGGTGGTCCCACAGACACCCCCACTCAGCCGGCGTGGAACCCATTTGACGACGACAACTTTTCCAACCTCGCCGCTGCGGAGTTCAAACCTGATGACAAAAAAGCTAATGGTAATGTAGTTTGAATTTTTAGCGTGAACCATGCAGGATCTGCTGTTACCATATTTTTAAATTTGACGTTGAAAGAAAAAATAAAAAGGTAACCGGTATTTTTTGTTTGCCAGACCTACCACCAGATACTGATGCAAAACCCTGTGAGGAGCTGATACCTGGTCTACAGGCCTCACCTGTGGAAAATACCACCCAGGAAACTGGTGTGTTACATTTTAACATTTCAAACCAGTGTCATACATCTTATTTCATTCCATATAGACATAAAAATGCATGCTTACCAGCAAACATGGCTGCTAGTGTAGGATGTGTATTGTGTTTTTCATATAAGATGCCCAATTGTCACCACAGCACACGCAATCTGGAAACAATTTACTTAATCCACTCAAGCTTAATCTATATTAAAGAAGCATCTAGACAAAGTTAAGTGAACAATTACTTTACATCTCACAATAAGATGAGCTGCTTTATTAAAAACCAAATATAAAATGATTACACATAATTTGATGTTCAAGTTTTGGTGTCCTTCCTATTTAGTTCTTTACCACTGTTCTGATGCCGTATGATACCTCGTAGCATGTGAGGAGTGTGAGCTCAATGGAATTTTCAAACTGGTGAAGTAAACCTCTTAATATGCCTGATCCATTAATCTGATGGCTTTATTTAGCTTTGGAAAGACATGGCAGCCAATTCTAGTGTGGGGGATTGTTCACAAGTAACAATGGCTGTCTGGCCGTTTTGAACGCAGCTCCCTTTGTGAGGGTAATCTGTTTCCGTATTTATTTCAAATAGTAGACTAGAAATCCTCAGGCGCTCATCAGGGTCCATTTTATCTAATTAACCAAAAATGAGCCATAGCTGAGATGAATGAAAAACGGATTAAAGTTAAATTAGTTAAACTAATTGCAAAACTTTTTTTACGCAAAGCACGTAGCCTCCTGCATAGACAAATGAGGACAAAATACCTGAATTAACACTAAGTGCCCTCTCAGGCTGGCTCTTCGACAACAGGGCCACCCGCAGTAATCAGAGAGAGTGAATTCATCTTAAAAACAGCATAACAACCACAATGAGATTATTTCGAGCCGGATCAACTGTGTTAGGATGAACAGTTTTATTACAAACACTTGTGTTCATCACAAATTATTCCTCACTTTCACTGCTTCTGCTTTTCAGTTGAACGGCCATCTGCGATTCTGGAATCAGGAGCCTCTCTGCTGGCTGTCCCAGATCCGTTCAATACCCTCGAAATGTCAGATGCTCCAGGTAAATATAGCATGTTCTCCACTGGTTAAAACAGCATGTGTAACTAAACCTATGTATAATCCTTTTTTTTATGCTGAGGACAGAAATATGCCATCCATCCACCTATGCAAGAAATATTGCTCATGTTGTTTCATCTAAACACGCCATCACACCAGTTATGAAAAACTTCCCTTACCGTCTAACAAATACATAGAAAACGTTTTTTAGGAACACGTTCAGCAGTCAGTTTCAATCGATCTGCATAGTCTGTGTGGAGCCATGTGGCTGTGAACACTAACACAGTTGAAACAGCATTTTTACTCAACTCACACACACATCACCCCTCACTTTCTCTCATTCTCGCTTGATCTACAGAGAAGCTGATCGAAGGACTCAAATCGCCAGACACGTCCTCTCTTATGCTTCCCGACCTGCTTTCATTGTCTGATCCTTTTGGCGGTTCTGTGGAAGAGTCTGCAAAAGGTACATGGTTTGCGTGTGTTTGGGTTTTGAACGCTTTCTTTTCTGTGTGGGTGGAAAGTCTGTCTGTGTTCAGACTGCTCTCTGTATGAGCCAGTAGAAAACCCCCTGTGGTATGTGCAAACTTTCCTATCACTGGCTAGAGTTTTACATTAATAGTCTGTCATTGACCCCCGTGAGAGGTTTACTTGAGCCAACAGATATTATCTACAGCCCGGCAGCATTTACAAATGGAATAGTCCAGTGTTTAAGTTACCGTTTTAGTTAAGGGTGCTCTGTCTGCAGTTGGCCTCTGCTGCCCTTATGTGGCCAAATATGAATTCACAGCATGTTGACATTGATCTGATCTGAGAAAAAACACGCATTAAGTCATGAGATAGACTCTGGTTACACAGGAAGATTTACAGCTGTGTGTTTTCTTTTCTTTCTCTGTGATATATGACAGGTTTTAGTGAACTGTATGTACCATAATAGTGAACAATGTTAGTGTGTAAAACCTTCCTTTTTGGCTTCTCCTGACCTGTCGCAGACCCTCTGACCACAGAGGAGTCCCTCCTGGGCTGTTCTCTGATGTCTGGTCCTCCTGCTCCCGTGGCAGTCAGCAGTGCCACCTCCTCGGCTCCCACCTCCGCTCTGGATGATTTCAGCATTTTGTCTGGAGACTCTGTGCAGTCTAAAGGAGGTAACGTTAAAAGAGACTTACAGAAAAAGCCCAGTCAGATTTATGAGGAGCTGATTTCTTTTACCAACCTGGGCTCAAATAGACTGGCCTCAAAAGGAGGACCTCCAGTACCAAACACTGAAAAAGAAGCAAAGACTAAATTAACAAAGTTTTGCTGTACAGGACAATCTGTTGGACATTTTTCGTTTTATTCCTGTCAGCTATGCCATGGTAAGACCGATGACTGATGGACAACAGACACTGACAAAGAAATGCTTCTGTTGTATCGCAACTGAGATCAGACAATTAGAAAAAAACAGCACAATATTGATGAGACCAGAGCAGTTTACCAGAGTGGTGAATGTGTCACAGTGGATTTGCTGTGGCCTGCATTCATTCCATCATGGCATGAATTGACATCTTAATTCAATGCTGTTTACTTGAAACTAGAAGCATGTAGTTTTCCGTGGGGAGCCATTAGCACGAGGTCATCCTTCTCAGAGTTTGATCGTCAAATTGACTGACCCCCTTTGTTTTCAAATCTGTCCATCAGACAGCTCTGATCACACTCAGGGAAAACAGAGTCAGACTGCAGATTAAACCAAACTGCAAAATCCTTCCTCAGTTTAGATTTTATTTGTGGTCCGCTTGGACCCAAACCTGTGTCTAGTTACACATTTCAACCACTGGGTGGCATCAGGAGCATTCCACCACTGTTAAAAAAAGACTGACATTAGGTCGTCACTGGTCTACTGATTTGGCACAAATGATTGGTTTATGTGCATTTTTATCATCTGGAGGAAGGAAATCCCACAGCTTTTATTATAGCTTATAGTTCATGTTAAGATACATAAAAATGCTACAATGAAAGTTATCATCCTTCTAGGTGCCCACAATTTCCCTTTCCCATTTGTCTTCTCACATCATCAAACAACATTTATTCCGTTTCCTGCAGATTCGTCTCTCCTGATTTCGGACTTTGAGCCGCAGCAGGCCAGTGCAGAGGCGGCCACAGAAGAAGATGAGTTTGATCCTATTCCTGTCACAGGCAGAAAGAATTCCCAAGGTAGGTCTTTAAAATCTCTGATAGGAACAGTTAAGACACATCCAATAATTGTGTGGGTTTTGGGGGCTTCTCTACAGTTATAGTTTGTTGGAATGAAATCTAACGAAATGATCAGGTACTTATCCTGTTTTCAGAACGTGTTTGAAAAGCTGTAGCCGTAAATGGGTGAATTCTTTCTCTCTTGACCTCTTCCCTCCTCTTTGACTGCTTTGTTTGCTTGTTGTGACTCCCACTCCTCTGCCTCTCCTCCCCTGTGTTTGCCTGTACTCGTCTCGCCCCCTGCCCTCCCTCTCTCTCTCCCTGGCCAGTTTCAGGAGGCCACTCGCGCAGTAACAGTGGTGGCTCTGAATCCAGTCTGCCCAACTTGGCTCGCTCCCTGCTGCTGGTGGACCAGCTCATCGACCTGTAGGCGGCCCATCCCCTGATAGAAGCTGTAACTCTGGATTATAGCCCGCCATAGCATAGCAACAATCAACACTGTTGTCCTAGCTAGCTCCCTGCATCCCCCTGGCTGTCATCATGATAGTTCCGACAGTAGAAACGTCCTTCACCTGTCAGCACTTCTTCATTCCTGCTTTCTACTTCATCGACCCCGTGATCTGCCTTCTCTCGTTCTCTCTATTCTCTCATCCTCACGCTCGGGTTTTCTGTTTTTCTCCATCTCCACCCATCATATTAGGGAAACGCCATCATTCGTCTTTCAAAAAAATGAATTGTGATATCTTTTCTGTCAATCGGGATAAAACCTATCTATCCAGTTTGTTTGAATAATACTGCAGTATGTCTAATAGTAAACATTAGAGGATCATTGTTGTAATGTATAATAGGCATAGTTCTAAGTGGTTGTAGTTATCGTGCACAAGTGAATTTGTAGTCATTTGCCTTTTTAAATTCTCCTCCCTCAATTTATTTGCACATTTTAAAGACAAAAAGGTGGAAAAGTCCAATGGCCGCTTCCTGAGATGAGGTTTATTTCTGTAGGCGAAGTCATGTTGCCTGATTTGCATAGATGCATAAACGCTACCTCTGTGAGAGCTGCTACAGCCGCTGTCGACTTAACTTGAAAGCATCAAGCCGAGTCGCAATTCCGAAAACGGAACAGCCCTAAACACCAAACGCTAATGTGCCATAAAGCAGTCTGAGAAGACAACTGGTGTATCTCCGGTAGTGTATCCGCTAAGCAGCAGCAGAAAAACAAACAGATTACACCCAGCTGAGGTGTGCCTCCGAAGCAACAGCTCCTAACTGCTGTTGTTTGGAGCCTAATTATTGGACTTATTTCACTAAAGGCAAACAAAAAGTTGTGTTGGAGTTCAACCAGAAACCAGGGTCATTTAAGTGTGTTGATAACAGCGTGCCATTACTCATAGAAATGCATGAAATCATGAAAAATAATTTGATTAAACAATAGTAATAGAAAATAGAAGACAGTGCACAGTAGCTATGTACACACACAAATATGTACCGATATATATATATATATATATATATATGTATATATACATATACATATATATATATGTATATTCTCACACACTTTTCTTTCATACATGAACGCATTCCTTTCACATTATTCGATCCCCTCAACATTCCTGTCATTTGTTTACCTAATTTATGTAAATAGATATCTGCAACTACCCTGCAGCCTCTTATCCAGAACATATATATATATGAATCAAGCTTTACTTGTGGATGACCTATTGCTTTACTTGTGAATCTGACATGTCATATATATGACACTGTTTTCCTGTTAATACATGTTAATATAAATAGAGTGTTAGAGAATGAATGTAAGAAATAAATATTAGTCTATAATAAAATCTATGATTCTTAACATCATAATCATTCAATAATATTGAAAAATATACAAATATTTCATTCCTCTGTGTGGAATTGTGTGCTAAGAGTTTTTTTTCTTGGTTATATCTATTCAGTAACTGTCAGTACAAGACGATGTATAGATGATGATGATAATGATGATGATGATAAGTTTTTGTCCAACCTGAAAGATTAGGACTTATACCATGTTTTATTCCAACTTTGTTGACAGAAAAAAAAAAGAAAAGTGAGCCGCTGTTTTATTTGTTTACATTGACTGGTGAAGGATTCTATTTTCAAACAAGTTGGAGCTGAATGGTTTCGGTCTTAGTCCTGTTTCATCCAAACGGCTGGAGCCATCACAGGATTCATATCAAAAAGCATGGCAGTATTGTTGAATGTTCTGTTCACGTGCGTTGGTGCTCCGTGTTCTGATAAGTGTGCGTGTGTGGAGTCCATATTGTTGGATGTGTTCTCCGGTAGCCTTCTTGTGTCGTCGTCCGCTGCGCGTATGGCTACAGTCAGGTCGTCTTTGAAATCCTCTCTGAAAGCACAGCCCCGCCCCGCCCCCCCCACCGCCCCCTGAACTGTCTCAGGTAGTCAGAGCAGCATCCCTCGTCTGGAGAGCTGGATGCAGACAGCGCTGACTTACTGCTCCCCAGTGTCACGTCCTGTAGACGCCTGCGTTTAATATTACTTCACTGAATCGTCGGGTATTTCTTGTGCGAGGGGCTCTGTGAGGTGTGCGGTGGCCGTGGTCTGACTAGAACGCTGCATCACCTCAGCTTCTGACAGTTAAAAGAAGACCAGCTCCTGTCAGCAATACGCTGTAGAAGTTTTCTGTAGGGTCAAACTAAGGCATTTCGCTTCCTGTGCATGATCACAACGGAATGGCTTAGTAGTTCCATTTCTGGTAAATCTACTGAAAATACTCAATTAAACATTTTGGGATATGTTGAAGTAAAGTAGGATTTCTGATTTCTTTTTTATTTTCAGAGAGCTCAGTGTGTTTAATAAAGATCGGGTCACACACACTGAAAATATTGGTTAAATCTGACGGGAAAAAAGGATTACAATTGATAATCTATTCCAGTTACTCATCATTTATCAGTAATTACCAAATTTACTTTAATTTAGTTTCAGCACCACTTATCTGCCCCAGTGTTGAGTGTCAGTTTTTGTTTTTAGAAAATCGGACACAACCTAAATTTTGAATGTGAAAATCTTATTGTCCAGAATAAAAATCTAGAGGAAGCCATCTTTCAAAGCCTCTTTGGTGTGTATTTACTGCAGCTGCTGCATGCGCAAACTGAAGGCTTTTCCAGTTTCTGATCCTTCCACCGAGCAGCGCAGTTGTTTGCAGTCACTGTTTGAACCTATGCAACTCACAAGTTTTCTCCCTGTAACCGCCAGCGTGCTGTTGTGATCAGTAAAGCCAAGCAAGACGATTAACTCATGTAAAACAGAAACCCCTCGTTTTCTCTGTTTTGCCAAAAATGAAAGCGAATCTATCTGATAGTATCTAGTGTATTGAGACGCCTCCTGTCTTTATTGCCCAAACCTACGTCAGAGCTGTGACATTGTGTGCTCCTTCTATTTTTGTGAGATAACTTAAGAATTATAAAGGGATGGCAAATAAAGTACAAATGTGAATGTCAACGTGTTGCGTATTGATTCTGAGTTTATTTTCAGTTAAAAGTTTCAAACGGATTTTAGTTTAAGTAATTTTTTTTTTTATTGTAAAGAAAAAACATATGACTCATATGAATTTATATTGTATGATACATTCCACTTTTTAAAGAACTTTTCATCCAGGCAGTCTGATGCAAAATAAACTGTTTGTGACCAGAGATGTGTGGAAAGTTCTGCAAGAGGACCTGTACTTCAAAGCTTCAGCTTCAAAGCTGAGTATCTGCCATCCACAGAAAAAAATCCACCTAGTAATTGCATCAATTTTCAGCAGATCAGTGAAAAAAACTGGGAAGGAAGGCGCATCAGAGAGAGGCGTTCATGCTTTTGAATATAAGGAAAAGGATTACAATGAGGCTAAATGATTTAATAATGTCATCTCTCTCTTTCTATTGTTCCTCCTGTTGATTTGTTGACCAGAGATAACAGACAGGAACATTTAGTGTGCAAATATCCCTCTGTGCAGATATCTGTTTCAGCTTGATTTTAAGGCAAAGTCCAATTTTGCCTGATTCTTCAGGATTGTATTTTCAGATCAAGATTAAATCTTATTATTTAAAGATTATCAAGAAGATTTTTGTAACAATGGTTTGGTCATCCAAGGTAAACTGACTTTTTTTTTTCTTGCTCCCAGATTCCTGTCTGCTTGAATTTGTCAGAGAAAGATAAAACTTTCTATTCAATGTCACTTGACAGCGCAACAAATTTAGGCTAGTGTCACCTGGGCATCCAGCAGGTATTCTCTAAATCTGACCGTTTCCCATCTCTTCCACTCACAGACCTGCAGAGGGAGCTCAGAGCATCCCCGGTGCTCGATGCTAAAGACAAACAAAGGCCCAGGATCCAGCAGAAGAGCAGTGCGTGTGTCTCTGATAAACACATGTTGTCGCCAGGCGCGCAGGGCATGCTCCACCACCCAGCACAGACTGCTTGCTCCAGCTTTCATTTCACACCGGTTAACAAAGAGTCCCAGTCGCTGCCTCCAAACAGCCCAATTGCGTCTGATGTCTTCCAGCTGGCACCCTTTAAAACACCGGAGAAACTAAACAGGATGGCATTCAGGAGCGCCTCTTTCACCTCATCTCATAAACCAGCCGAGGCATCTGATGTTTTCCTCCAAGCACCGTTCGGAAAGAGATGGGAAACCACTCCCGCTGCCCCTACAAACGCTCCCTTAATAAAGCCGAGCGCACAGCTCATCCAAAACAGCCGGCAGAGCCACTCGGTCAAAGCGTGGCCTCCTCCTGCCTTGCAGCGCTACAGTCTGGGAGCGGAGGCGCCTGCGCTCCAGCAGCCCGTGGCCGTGCACCGGGTGGTGTCCAGGATCGGTCAGCAGGCCGCCGTGGGCTCTGTGGCCGTGGGGCCTCTGCATTCTTGGACCATAGGAGGAAAATCTCTGGATGACCCCTTCACCTCTGCCCCTTTTCAGCCAAGGTGTTCTCAGGGGAAACCCTGATCAGATAATCATCTTTTTGTTTAGTTTTTTTAATGCCAAGTCGGAGCTTTTTATGCCAAGTAGACTGGACCCAAAGCATTGCTCAGTGGCAGTATTACATTTTTAAAACTATATTAATGCAGTTAAGTTGTTAAGTTAAGGTTCTACCTCAGTCCTGTGCTCTACTTTGATATCAGCACCAAAAAAGTTTGAACTTTAACACCAGTAGGTTTCTCATCAATTTCTGAATATTGAAGGCATATTTACACTTATCTTTATTTTCATTTATTTGAAGGTCAAACCTGGTACTAGTTGACCATCTGAGTTATGTGCTGGCCCTTACTCATAAAGCACCAGTGCGTCATTTTGAAGTGACTTCCCGTTGGGTCACGCTTTAAGTCCGCAGCTGTTTACATTTTGATAAAAGATTGTGCCTTTACTGTCAGTGTAGTCCATTTCTAACATGATTGTAGGGCCTCTTGTAATCAGTCAATGCTATTACAGGTTCTATTTAGCTGTTTCCAAAGAAATCTGTGTTTAACATTTTTCCACAGACAAGGGAGGGAAAATATTTCCCGTCCATGCTGAGAAGCACCATTTATTTTCATGTTTTCCAGAAATCTCAAGCGGCCAGTCACTAGAGAGCTGTACACGATCAGAAATCTGCCATTTTGATCAAAATCAGTTTACTTGCACCGAAGACTAACATCTGTGAGCGATGTTTTGCATTTGAGGACACACGGCATGGTGTCTGCCGGCCTGCCCCTTCTTCTCCTGTGAGGTGACACGGTTTCAAAACACCTCTCTAAATCACTTTGTAATTTGGCACTCACGAGTGCTAGTAGGACTTTTAGTAAACTGCTCCCTTTGCTGACATTATTCTGCTCATATATAGATTTTATTTTATCAGTGCAATCTATGGGAGAAGCTTCTCCTTTCTCCACATTTGTATTTCATATTTCAGTAAATGAAGCACCTGAATGTGACTGCATTCTCATCAGCCCCATAGTTTTCCCTCTCATATATTTGTTTTCTTCTTGAAGAACACTTAATTTTCACATTGCAAAGATTCAAATAAAGTCCTTGTTTGACTCTGTGCCTCCTGTCCCTACCAGCTCTTGTGTGCAAACTCTCTGTCCGTCCTTTAATCTAACTTTTCTTTGCTGTTGTTTATTCACTCACAGGAGAAGTAGTTTTCCTTTCACATATTTTTGATCGGAAACTTCTACATTTCATCCGTGGTGCTGTCAGCTGTGGTGTTCAGGAGGCAGGCATGTATAAACCCTAATAAAAATGAAAAAATCACAATGCAGTGGCAAATTATCCAACGAGAAAACGATGTGTCCGGAGACATCATGACAACTATGACGAGGATCTGGAACAAAGCGAAGACAAATGGATGTCAGATGTCTCTCCAGAGGTCGGATCTCAGTCAGTGCTGCTGCTCTGCCCACTCCTTGTCCTGAGGAGTATATGGTAAACAGTTATTTATCATGTGGGACAAGCATGGAGATGATTAATTACAGGGAATTATGAATGAATCTGTGAATCAGTAAAGCTGACAGCCCTCTTCCGGGCTCCTGACTGAGTCAAGCTGCCAACCTGTTGGTGGACAGCGCACACCTTATCATAAATTCAATATTACTAACTGATAAAACATTAGTTTATGTGTTAACAGTATTTCAAAGAAAGAGAAAGTGAATAGGGAACCAAAGGACAAGTAAGCAAAGGGTAATGAATGCAAACTTTGGAGAGTCTTTCTAGTGTACTTTGTCAAAAATAGCAGTAACTGTATAAACCAAGTTCTAACTCCCGGTTGATCCTATTTCTGCTGCATGATTGCCAGCAGGATGCACATCGGGGAGTCCAATTGTCTGCGGCTACCTCCTGTTCAAATGAGCAGCAGTTATGTAATCAAAATGAGTACACTGCAGGGTCTTTAACCCCTTCAGACCAGAGGAATTGTGTGAGAGCACCTAATCTATGTGTTTTTTTTTGCATGAATAGCAGAAAATGAAATGAGTTATTTTGTTTAAATAGAAAATTTCATTTGTCCTCTTTATGTAAGGGGACAGCTGCAGGATTTTGAAGTCGTTACCACCTTGCCTCCATAAAACTATATAAAGTGGTGTTAGGACATGAGGTATTTTCCGTTTCCATTCAGCGTTTTTGGATGTTCCTTCTCTTGACTACTGAAATGAAAAAAAGATTACAACAACCTCACTTATGCCTTTTTGAAATCCTGCATAAATCTGCTGAATTTTTTAAAGGACAAAGTCTCTGAAAGATGAGCCACTTGTTTTTTTATCAGGATTACACAATAATGTCATCTAAGCTGTGGTTTTTGTCAGATCTTTGGAAAATGTGAAAAGAGCTCATGAGTACATTTTGTCACAGTAAACATGTTGGGTTGAGTGGAAATAGATAAACGATAGATGCTTGGAATAAATTAAATCAATGCTGCGTTTCTGCCTCTAAAGCATGCTTCACAGAGACGCAGTTATGTGGAGCTGATTAGCCGTGTGGAGTCAGTGATTGCCATTGTTTGTGCTGCCAAGGTAGACAGAGTCTGGGCCAAGATGGGACGATGACGCCACTGCAAAGCATACTTCAATAATCTCCAGCGAAACACATTCACGAGCTGTGAGGAGATTTTTATGATGTTACACAATACAGTAAGAGTTTATTCATTTTCCATAATTATTTCAAAGGGAAGTCAAGAAAGGGAGATTAACTGATCATCATCTTTAAAACTAATGAAGAAATAAAACTATGAACTGGGTTCCCCAACACAGTCGAACGTAGCTGGGGTTGGTTGACTGTCATTTTCTATCTTCAGTTCTTTCTGGTGGGCTCTGTCAAAGTGTTAGGCTGTGTAAACACTTCTTTCCACATCTATGTGGCCTCAAAGCTGAATTCTCTGTTTGTTTCTTCAGTTGTCTGCCTTTAAACCTATTGCCTGCCCCTTGCTCCTTGAGGTTTTCTCAGACACGCCTCTGTGAGATCATCGCTGCCCAACGAACTGCAAGTCTGGCTGCAAACATCTGCAAAAGCATTTCCAAATAAGAATAAAATCTGGATAAAACAATGTGGAAAAGGTATACTAGGGTTTATTTTAGGGGATCTTAGTGAAATAAAACCCAGCTGACAGACTGCATTGTGGCCTGTTATAAAATGCCAAGTTATGGTCACATTCCTTTGCTTTTTTCTTATAGACCCAAGATGAAAACTGATATGCATGTGTGTGAGAGCATTTGCTTCTGGGCACAGCAAGCCTGAGTCAGTAAGGAAGAGGTTTTCTTTGACTTTAACCTGGTTCAGTATAAACTCACAGAAAAACTTAACATTTCTACAATGTTTAATTCAGCAGCAGTTAAATTTGCTTGGATGCATTTTTTGTTATTATTCTGATAACCAGCAAATGTATCACACCACCTCACGGACATTTAAGTCTTCCTCTGTTATGTAACCTTGAATAATTCTTAAAATGCCTCTTGGAGTACTGAAGGCCGCCTTTAAGCACTATCTGACTTCACCAGATGTTGGACTGTGTCTGTGTTTTTATAACACAGTGCACTTCCTGATGTAGTTTATTCAAATTTTGGTGACGGACTGATGACCCTTGAGTTGTTGGAATTGTAGGTATCTATCAATCCACCCATTTTCCATAAATGTTTTATACAATCCAGGGTTGTGAGAGTTGGAGCTCTTTAAGCAGTTTGAAGAAGCCGGGGTACTGATGAGGCACGACTTTAGCAAAAAAAATGAGAGAGATTTCTTACTGGTTTATTGCACATTATTTTGCTGTGACGCAATCAGATCACAAAAGTCAGATCTTGTGCCAGATCATTAAAACTTAAACTTAAATACCTGATTAACATTTTGCTGAAGTACTCTCTGACAGCTTTAAAGATTCCCTTTCAGGGACTTTTAAGGACTTACAACAAAGAGTTTACCTATATGTTGATCCATTCTTTGAAATGGTCTTTTTAACTTTTTTGGTGAAGCAATTTCCGTAGAAAAGTAAAACTTTAAGAAAAGCTTGCGCTACCTCATTAAGATGTTTGACTCTAAAAGCAAGCAATAGCCAAGCTGTGCGCATTTTCCATGTATATTCAGAACAAAAAGGTCGCAGTTCATGGCACATGATGGGCACAAGTCATGAGCGTGAGTTTCTGTAATTCTGTTGCACATAACTTAAGACAACGTCTTTCCATTTCGTCGTTGGACCACACAAAACTTTTGCTCTTAATCTTCTTGGATCTCCTGGTTTGGGCGTGGAGGAGGGCGTGAGGGAGGAGGTGCCCTGCACGGAGGAGGGCCCTGAGGGGGGGGTGGCAGAGAGCCGGTCGGGGAGGGGGGCGCAGAGACTGGGTTTGGGCCGGCGTGGGGCAGGGCTCTGTTGGGAGGTGGCGTGTACGTGGGAGAGCTGCTGCAGGGCGGGGGAGGAGTGGACGGCAGAGGGGGCAGGGTGGACGTCGGGGACGGGGGGAAATGGAGGAGCTGGCTGCCCTCTGATGGAGAACGCTGGTATGCGTGGGGCAACGTGTAGACAGGTGTGGAGGGATGGTTGTAGATGGGGTAGCGAGGAGAAGGATAGGGCTGGCTGCGGGTGAAGTTTATGCACCTGCCCTGTGATGAGACAGAAGACGCACCGCTCAGTGTCACATCAAATAAATGTTCACACTCCGAAATGGGAAAATCCAGTTGTTAATCAAATCTTAAGAAACGGGGCACAGCAAATCCACAAACTGGCAAAACTGAGAGGGGCGGGGGGCACAGTTCCCAACAGATGGAAAAAGGAAATTCCTTTTTTAGTGAGTGTCATGGAAGAAAACAGTTCTGCTGCCAGCTGAGTCGTGCTGACGCTGGGAGCAGAAGAAGGCAGACGGCATCTAGTCATAATGACTTCTGCAGGCAAAAGCATTCCTTCAGACAATACTGCCCTTTCTCTTTGCCTTTGTCTTTTCCCCATGCAACTGGAGAGATCTAATCTCTTGTTATTTGACTTTAAAACTGTTTAATTCAAGAAAATACCCAGAGAAGATAAGATTCCAGCCTTGTTTCTTTCTACTCTGTTCTTTGATCTTAAACCAGAAGAATTTGCTCCAATCTTCTCCTAGATTACACATTAATCACTAAACTCTTAAACTTCTCCTTGCCACAGGATTAATTAGTTGGTTCATAAGCTTAATGGATTTTTTAAATGTATTTAAATGATTCTTATTTTCGCACAGCAGTAAAAAGTGCATATTTGTCTCACCTTGTCTCCAGGATATGGTCTCATTACAGAAACTCTGTCATAGCCTTTTCTCAGGAACACGCACAGAGCGTCCAGTTTTCCCTGTAAAGACATTTCCACCACTTACATATGGTCTTAAAACACCTACACTTCATTTGCGTGCATTTACAAATAAGTCTCGAACAAAAAACAAGCAAGTACAATAGAAATCAAAAGAGATCCTTTGTTCCGATGTGGTTCTGTCTGTACCTGCAGTGCTTTTGTAGTAATTTAGCTCCAGATGCATAGAAAAGAGGTTGATAAACAAAGAATGTAATTGGTTTGATATATAAATCCGCTGAATAGATTCCATACTCAGGGGTTAGCTCAGTCCATGTCTGGTTCTTATTATCATCCATCTAGCTGACTAATATGTGAGGAAGCAGATTTTATTAACTCTTTCCTGGTAACTCATCATTCATGCAAAAAGCAGGAAATCAAATATTTTCTCAGCTATGGTTGACAGAAACAAATGTAAGGAAGAGACCCACATGTCGACAGTTATTTCACAGCATCTGGAAATACGTTCTCCGTACATAGCATCCTTTACACATGCGATCCATCCCCAAGAATACATTTTATAGCAGTAATACATCTCTCTGACAGATGACAGGCCCTCCTTTGTTCAGAAGTACAGGAAAAGAGCAGCCAGTGGGCTCTAAGCCGTCATTTTTCTGTCTGAAGAGGGACCCTATATATTTAGTATTTCAAAAAGGTGTATCATGGACTTACCAATGAAAAAAAAAACATTAATTAAAATATCTCTCCAAATTACAGAATGTACTGATTATTGATTTGAATAGAGCTGAACAGCTGGTGCACCTTGATGGGAGAGTACCACTTCTGGGGACGGGTGGACTTGTGCATGTTATAGTAAGGCCGTGGTGGGGAGGGGTCGTACTCCTGGGCGGGCATCACAACACGGGCATTTTTCGCTTTTTCCAGTTTGGCTCCTTCTTCAGTTGAACCTTTATCTCCCCAGCGAACCTGGACAGAGAGAGAAGCTTTCAACGGTGAACTCTGGTTAAAAGCAAACGGACAAAAGCTCTTGTAGTATAGAGAAAACAAACCAATAACTTAATGAGTAATCATACATTAATGAGCCTCACAAATATTATGCGAAACTAAAGCGAATGTACATCTTTTTCCACATCCTAAGTTCAGCTCTGACGTCTGACCTCTGCGTCTTTAACAGTGCTCTGAATTTACAGAGCTTTCACTTCTTTACACCCCCCCACACACACACACACAAAAAAAAAAACAGTTTTATATTTGGTCTAACTGTGTTTCTTTTTTATTGTAGCCCACAGTAAATTTGACTTTTTAAATGTGTCTACTCTTAATTGTGGTTTAGTCAAAAATAGGAATGGAAATCAGGGTTGCGTGTGCATGTTTCACAAAGACTGATTTCAATATTATATGTTATACATTATAAAAGACATACTGATATAAATTCAAAGAGTCATATGCTTACATGCTTATTTTAAAAAAAAAATCAGTATGGCCAAGTTCACATGTGCTGCTTGACCTCTGATAAAGATGTAGACCACACCTAGTGACACAATTTTACTAATACCTCTGAAACTGCAGAAAGACAAAAACTCCAGTTCCTTAAATTTTCTGTGTTCATTTGTGTTGTTGCGTGTCTGCATGGTCTTAATTAAAACCAGTCTGCTAAAATCCACAACAGAGAACCAATGTTGGCTCTTGTGCCTGTTTTTTTAGCTAGCTTTTCAGATTTTGAATTCTTCCTGAGCTTTCCAAACAACGTAGAGCATTTACATAAAAAAAAGACTGACCAAAATAGATTAGTTTCTTTTTCCTTTTCTCTCTATGTTAACATTTTCTCTTTCTAGCGCAAATACTCCAATACTGGGAGAACCACTAAATAGGCTATAGTCTCTTTAGTGATCCAATACGTCAAGAGTAAAACCCAAAATGTCAGAGCAACCTTGGAAGTTCATTATTCAACTCCACTCCCTGTCGGCTACCATTCACAAACCACAAAGGCTTAAACGTGGCAGAAAAATCACATAAATGAAGCTGTGCATACTTTCCAAAGCACTATTTGGGATTATGTGTGTATTTGGCAACTTCAAGCTCAGACACTCCAGACTCTGTCGAGAACTTCACACAGTCACAGTGACGTCTGTTTCCTTGACAACACTCTCCCAGATGAGGCACACATCTGGTCCCTCTGGATCCTGGGATGTCTTTGTATGATTTCTGTTGGTCTGTTGGTCACCTCCTGCTCAGAGGTATCCCACAGGGAATCAATGACAGCCCGTCACAACGTTCTGCTCCCACTATTTGTCTCTCTAACATAAAACTGCTTAATCTTAGGCACTGAGCTGCTGTGTGACAGCAACAGATAAATCACGCCAGGTCAGGCCCCTAAAACCACTCTGCTCTTCAAGTCCTCCGAGCATTTCTGCCTTGTGGGCAGTTTACTATCCAGATGTCCTCGTCTTAACTCTCTCTGGCTGCCAGAGCTAGTCACAACAACAAAGTGACTCATTCCTGTACGGTGTGGACTTGAGTGCTCGTGACTTTTGAGAAATGAGTTGTTGCTTTCTTCAGCAGTCCTGCTCCACTTCTGTTTGATCTCATTCCCACCATTAACCATTTACATTCACTGGCTGAGGGTTGAAGTCTTGCTCTCATATACTTACTCTGTGAGTCTGAAACCAAGCGCTAGAAGCTCAAATGTCTGATTTAATTGGAATATTTTAGAGATTCTATTATCTAAAGAGATGCATGTGTTGGCACAGCCACCTCAGAAAAGAAAAAAGGTTTGGCTCTTCTTATGTGCAGTGCACATTGTCTGTCTGTGGCTTTGTTTGAGTTTTCCAGTGTCTGTGACCTCCTCCAACAGTTCAAAGTCTCTCTGTGATTTGGTTGTGCCCCCAAAAAAGTGTGTGTTTTTCCTTGGTCTCGCCAAGGTCCTCATAAAAGCTTAGGCCTTAATATAATTTGGTTGGGCTGCACAAGTTTGCAGACGATCAATTAGTTTGATGTAGTTTTGATCTTTTTGTCATAATTCTGAAAAAAAAAGTCCTTTGAGTTGTTATAGTCAGTGATCAATGTGCATTGTCAATTCTGAGTATCATGAATTATCTATGAGATGTGAAATTATTTTGTTTCTATTTTTGCAAGCCACATTTGGCCTGTGTCCCCATTCACTGGCCAAACATGACACATACACGTTAACGTTATGTCCTGGTAACCAGTGAAATGTGAGCATTATCATTCTAAACAGAAAGGTTTTGTGGATTGGTTCTTTATCTAATTAATATTTGCTCTTTTTCCTCTTGATTACCTCCATTCTCTTGATGCCCCCAACCCCACGACCTCCATAGTATGATGCATCTACAGTGGGCCACCTCTTCTTTGGAAAACCATCCTCATCATCCTTAAGAAAACAGACATATGGAACGAACTGAATATCTCTGAAATACTTTACAGAATTTTAAACTTATCTAAATTTGGGTAAAAGTGGGACATACAGAGACGTCCTCCATAACTGGAGGTGGTGGATCATGAATGACCTGCAGGACATAAAAGAAACAAATATATTATTATTATGTATTATATACCATTATATATTTATCATTTTATTATTTTATTTCCTATTTTAGATTTGATTTATAAATTGTGGAGAACACCAAGGAGCATGTAGCTGATGTGTTTGAATGATAGATTAATTGTCATACCACAGTGCAGCAGAGAGGCCAGAACCACCACAGCAGAGCAATGGTCAGCAGGAGCAGCAGGATGAGCAGCGCAATGGCCACAAAGGTCCCATCCGACTACGGGACAGAGGTACACACTGGTAGAATGAATCTACATGCTTAGAATTTCAACACTAGCAGAAGTGTAAGCTAAGGTGAAGAAAAAAATAATAAAAAGCTGACACAAGAACAAAAGAGCTGTTAATGGAGTTTTGAAAAACCCAGTCCAATATCAGTTCCAGTTGCTGTGAGGTAATGTGAAAGCCGTTTTATAGTTTTTCCTCTGTACTTACGCAAGTGACTGCAGTAATTGTGACTGAGCTTGATATGAAGCTGAGGCCATTGTTCATGCTGACATGGAGAGTGGCTGACCTGTAGGCATGGTGAGACAATAACGGATACATATTCAATAAGACGGGTTTTAGGAAACCGCGCACTGGTTACGTCTTTTCCGCCAGTCCCGCAAAAAATTAGAAACTATTATTAGAATAATTACAGGGATTACATTTGAAACACCTAACATTTTTTATGCATCCTTCATCGATCTCAGTTTTGAGCTCCTGAGCCTACTTGCTTGAGGTAGCAGTGTATTCAGGAATCCTACACGTATCGACTGTAATTACAAATGGAAATGTTATCCACCATTTCTGTTTTAATTTGAAAGTTTATGTGATGTAAGTGTAGTAAGTTGAAAACAATTCTGATTATTCCCTGTCTTCTGAGGAGCGGCTGTGATGTTTATTGGCTTGTCATTTACTTAAAATTGATGATGAAGTCCTTCCAAACTAATAGTTAAACCCAGTGCCCTCGTCTGTCAACAGTAATCACTTACGTTCCAAATTTTTCCAGAACAGGCGCTGGGCACAGAAGGTACGTATCTCTCACCACCAAAGGTCTTTTCACTGTGGGGAAACAATTAGCATAAAATGTTTATTCAAGCTTGAATTCAGCGAGGTAAATCGCAGGATAAGTGGGTGATACAAAGGAAAACTACAAAGTCTCAAAACTTCTGAAGCTTAAAGCCTCAAAATAGGTTTTTTGAGTTATTAAATTCCTGGACTTCCTCTCCTTATGGAAAGTAAAGCAAATGAGGGAGGGCTGTGGTTTATTTAGCCTGGCTGAGTGAGTTTCTAGCTTATGCAAAGACAGCAGTTGTCCCTGATGAGATCCACATTCCACTTAAGACATCTGAGAAGTGTTGAGCGTTCTACCAGCTGATTTGAAGAAGGGAACGATGGGCCTGATGGTTTTTAAGGAGGGTGAGGTTTCAGATCATTGTGGCCCACAATGAGCTGCTGTCCCCCACCCATCCACATTCGCACAGCCAAAATAAACTCACCACAATGACGCAAGCGGCTGCAGAGTGCTCAAAATGCAATGTGAGAGATGGCTAATTATTTGTCTGATTATTAACATATGCATTCATATTATTCTTTGGATTGATCCACTGACTTTGTCCATTTGTTATTCACCCTCCATGTAAAACGTCCCTCCTCCTAAATGACCTCACCTCATTGATCATGAGACATCTCACACAGATTCTTAAGTCATCCAAGTTTTTATTATTATTCAGTACCAAAACAGCTGTATATTTATGAATCAAACTGTTGTACCTGTAGCTTTGATGTCTGCACATAGAGGTCTGCCAATCTGATGTTTTAGGAGGAACTAATGCATCTACAATCACACTGATTTAAAGTTGAAGATTTTTTAAGTTTAAAATTTGATGAAAATATACAAACTGCTAATCTGAACTGCTAATTCTTCATTACTACCCATTATTTTTGGTATTGCAGTGACTCTTAATCCTATTGGGATTGACATGTTGACATACTACATAACACAAACCCTCTTTTCCATTTCTGTCCAAACCACAGAAACAAACTCTAAAATGTCAAGTGCAATGTAACGTAATGACTACTTATGCTTGTCCTGCTCAGAATTCCATGAACAAAAATGCCACATGAGTAGAATACTTACTTAAAGTAACAGTCTCATTGATGCGGAAGCTGCAGAGAACTTTCTGAACATCTCGGGCGTGAAAGAAGCCGTTTCCCCTGACAACCACCTGGAAGTTTTCTGAAGCGGGATTAAATTGTGCATAACTATAAATTTGACAAACATGAATGATCAAATTGAAGTTAAGTCTATAAAAAGTGTATTACAGCAGTATAATAATGCGCATAAGTCATTACCTCCTTCACAGATACTAGAGGGCTCCACAGCCAAGATCTCAATGCATGACCTCTTCAAGATCTAAAACAGAAAATGATCTTGTAACAAAATGCACATAAGGAAGGGGATAAGGCTCAATAATTGCTTTGATCAGGACAATGCATTTCTTGTCTCCTACCGAACCAATGACCCCCTGCAGAGCTTGAAATCCATCATTCACAGGGAAGACGTGATCCTTACTGTCAGCTATAGTGGAGAGCTGTCAATGAAAGAGCCTAAATGTGATGTTCATTGTTGAGTTTATTGATTCATTTGCCTGTTTATCAGCTACCATAATCACCTGTGTTTCGTTGAAGTCTTTGACTCCTACACAGTACACAGTGGCCCCCAACTGACGAGCTCTGCCAGCCTAATTGAAGACAAGGCAAACAATGAGTTAGTTACATGTGGGGCGCTCATTAGAGGAAGACTCCATCCATGCTGTCACTGCTAACATCAGGTCACCAGCATCTGCTGAGAAACATCTGCCACCACTGACATGGCCACAAGCACAAGAAGCTCCGAGGAACATATCCAGTATAACGTGTTATCACCTGATTATTACAGAAATGACCCTATAGATTATTATTCAAGCACTCTTTAGATCAGGGGTCTCAATCTCTTGTCCAGTAGGGCAGCTGTCCAACAGAACATAGATGATTTCCTGCTTCAATGAACCTGATTCACATTCATACAACATCAGCAGTCCTCTCTGGGACTTAACAATCTTAAAGACGAGACCCATTCCATCAGAATCAGGTGTGTTGAAGCAGGGAAACATCTGAATCACGAGGACCACAGTTTGAAATCCATGCTTTAGAAAAAAACCACTTCTTTCACCTCTCTTTGAGCCAGGTCAAACTGATTCTCTCTCAGTTCCCCGTCGGTCAGGGCGATGATGACACTGGCTGTCCTGTAACCTAAAGAACATCAATTATAACATCTTTGGTTTTTTATTCATAACATTTTAAAATGACGAATGGTTTTCAAAATTAGAATCGAGGGCATTCATGAGGAAAGATCATTTGAACATTATTGTGATGGAGATACCAGCTGTTTTTCCATCTGCTGAAATGAGCAAAGCCTTGAGCGTTAATAATTGATTGTGATTGAATTTTGAGGGTGTTTTGCTCACCGTCTCCAGTAGCGTAATATATTTGCTCACTGGCCTGGGGGAGAAGATTTGAGGCGTCAGAGGCAATAAATTCAAAGAGTAAAAGCCATATTGTGGGGACCAGTTTTACAGTCATTTAACAGATGACTTACTCTTTGAAAGCCTCTGTGCATGAAGGTGTCTCCACCCGGCTGCACCATGCTC
Organism: Menidia beryllina; assembly: GCA_013363375.1. Taxonomy (NCBI): domain Eukaryota; kingdom Metazoa; phylum Chordata; class Actinopteri; order Atheriniformes; family Atherinopsidae; genus Menidia; species Menidia beryllina. Next base: position 6,148,402 of record JABUIW010000124.1, on the reverse strand, counting down.
AGCTCCTCCAGCCCTGCTCGGATCTGATCTCTGATCGGTCAGATAACAAAACCACACGTCACGTCGTAATGACAACAATACAAATGAAAAACGCAAAATAAAACAGTAAAGAGAGACAGGAGTGTTTTCTGTGTGCGCCACCTGTCCTCTGTTAGAGCCATTAGAGTCCTTCCTTCTGTTGAAAATACGATAAAAGACATCCGCAGCTGAGGACTACAAAAAAAAGAGGCGATGCCACCTTTAACAAGTTGTTACTCAACCTTATCTTTGTTTCACTTTTTGTGTGTGAATGTACCTGAGAAACTTGTGAGCCAAATGATCCACAAAGTAATATATCTCATTCCAGTAATCAATTACGCTGCCAGACCTGAGAAAGACAGTTCCACACAACAGTTTCATACAGTAGTCATATGGTAGGATTAGTCCAATATAATGATATTGGATTAAATAAAACAATACACTTCATGCTTTAAATACTTCTTGGGTTATCTAATATTACATTTCCATTAGATAATTCTTTGTATGCAAAAACGTGGTTCTCTAGCTTTTGTGTTCTATAGTTTTTCTTTGTTTTCCTGTTTTGCAAGTCAGGAAAACATCTGTACTTACAGATACGTACAGATATGTTGTATTGATTCTGGTAGCAGGTATGCACCTGACTGCAATCAGCAACAAGGGTAAAAAAATAAAGGTATTGCATTTCTTTCCTTTTCTCCTTCATCATTGTTGTAAAAGCTCCGAAGCCTCTTCAGATTTATGGAGCTCTTGAGTGCTTCAGTAAGTACAAATAAATCACTATTTAAAGAAGACTGAACTAAAACATACGCGTGTAAAGGACAAAAACAACATTTTTTAAAATGGCAGTGGCTGAATTAATCTGGTCTGTCCTGATAATGTTTTATGGACGCCAAAACTTTTCAGATTTATTTGCAGAATAGGAGTTGCAGGAGAACGGAAAAAGGCATTAGTTGGATTTGGGTGTAACTGCTTTAATCCATCCATCCATTATCGTAACCGTTTATTCCCTAATGGGGTCGTGGGGGGACTGGAGCCTATCCCAGTAGTCAGTGGGCAAGAGGTGGGGTACACCCTGGATGGGTCACACAGAGACACACAGAGACTAACAACCACACACACTCACACTCACTCCTAAGGGGAATTTGGACCTAACATGCAGGTTTTTGGATGCTGGGAGGAAGCCGGAGAACCCACACAGACACAGGGAGAACATGCAAACTACACACAAAAAGGTCTTCGTTCCCCCAGGGACTCGAACCCAGAACCCTCTAGCTGTGAAGCGATGGTGCTAACCATCACAACACCGTGCTGCCCTGATAAGAAATCAATTGGATATCACATTTCTGAATGTTGCTCTTTTGTTGTCATTTTGTTATTGAGAGGTCAGCCTCTTCCTAAATGCTATGCTAACAGTCTGTGCTCAATTTTAAGGTGCCAGACAAAGGCTAGAGGATCATAGGTTTGCTTCATAGCTTCCTTCTGGCACAAACTCTGCAGCAGGTGCAACAAAAACAATCACCTGGAGAACTCCAGTTTCTGACAAGGAAGACAGAACTGGGACGGAGACAACTTCCCCCTCCTCTCACACTGTGCTGCGCCTCTCCTCCCTCCCCCCGTATGTTTTCATTTATCCAGGGATGTGAGCCTCAGCAGAGAGACACCGCCAGAAACTGGGGATCTTTGGAACATCTGGCTCTAATGGAGAAAGGGTTCTGCGGCCCGAAGTGCAGGGAGAGCTGGGACTGAGACAAAGATGTGGGCTGCTGCTGACAGTAAAGTGTGGCCGCAGTTTGCAGTGCACATCCCTGTTGTGCACTTTATGGTCTGAGAGAACGCATGAGCGCATTTCAGATGAAGATGTCACTGAGTAAACAATTCTCACAAAGCTTCTGAGAGAGAGTATGAAGCGCCATATGTGAACCCTAAAGGGCCTTCATCCTGACAGTTTAATGAAGAGTATAATTTAAGCCGTGTGTCAGCTCTGACAAGAATTTGGGTTTGTAAAAATCTGCCCCTGTGTTTGCTCAATAAAATGGCAAAATAATATAATGAGAGTTTCAATAAATTGCGTACTTTTCCACAAATGCATTAACATACTTTTATAGGTTAATATTCAGCAATTTTATAACCATGGAACATGCAAAGAGATTCATTTGTATTTGGCCAGAGCTCAAACTGTGACCAGTTGATTTTGGTAAGCTGTAAGTTTACCACAGAAAACAATCCCAGTCGATTAGTTTATGATTAAAGCAAAACGGTTTAAAGTTTCAGACGCTGAAGGGTCGTTTAAGTGTTATGAAAAATACACAAAAGGAAAGCTCAAACTAAACTATATGCAGATTTATTGGTTGAGATTTATAGCTTTTTTTAAACCAACATGGCCTTTTTACCTGCCAAAACAAATATGTACTTTTTACACGAGTGCCTGCTACTTTTTCTAAACCTAGTTTTGTTAGTTTTAAGTCCTGGTCGCCTTATCTTGCATTCAGCAATGTATTATTATTAGTAGCTGCCCATCAAGTTCTTAGGAAGACAACTTAAAGGATCTTCTCACCTGTGACATCAAAACAAACTCGGACGAGTCATGCAGCAAACACTGAAAGACCAAAAAGTGCAACCACTCACTTGTCCAGAACAAAGTACAGGTCAAAGCCTCCATAGCAGGATGACCCCGCTTCCCTCCTCTCATAGATCTGTGCGGCGCCAACGGCCACCAGGAACGCCAGCAGGATGCCTACTTCCACGCGGAGCAGGGCCTGCCTGCACCAGAGCTGGGACATGGCCCCAAATTGAAGGCAAATCTCGGGCTGTACGAGGGTAAATATGAGTATTCTCCAGCTGAAAGGTTCGTCTCGCCTCCTCTACCAAAGGGCTCTGGTGTGGCACGCCATGCCGTGAAGCCTGATCTCCAAGGCATAAAGTTCCTCTCTCTGGATTACAGTCCCATCTCCTCAGCAGCAGATGTGTGCTGGCAGAGGCGGAGGGAGGCTGGTGGGACTGAGTCTCGGGCTCCCTCTCTCTTCACACTCATTCAGCTTAGCCCCATGAACGTGCACAGACAAACAAAGCAGACGGACATGCATTTGTGGTTGATTAGCAGCTTCTTTCCTCTGTCTCTCCGGACAGCCCCGTGGCTTTTGTGAGACTCTCAATCTTGTTCATGCTTTTCTTTGTTTTCTTCTGTCAGTCCCTGAGGAGGTGGTTCCACACCTTGCCCATTAGTGCCACTTAGTGGTAAACACATGCACCACACAAAACTCTGCTAAAAGTCAACCGTTCTCCAGTTCAGGCACTATGAAAAACCAAAAAAAAAAAAAAAAAGAACAACGACAAAAAAAAAAAAAAAAAAAAAAAAAAAACTGGACCTGCGTGGAAACTGGAGTTAGGGCATGTTTCTTTAAAAGCATGAATGTACTTGATTAAGAAAAATGTAATTAAACAAGTCACCACATAAACAGAATGTATACATCAAACTTATTAAGTTACACTCCAAACTGCAGTTTCAACCAGAGTACCCAACTAACACTTCCTTATTATCTAAGTGGGAATCATAGTCAATTTTCAGTTTACGAAAAAATGAGCCTTCAAGAAAAGAAATACCAGCAGAGGGCAATGAGTTTGGTTTAAACAATAAATAAAGCTAATTTTTTTCACTGTGAAAAGGAATTTTCTTGAACCACATGTTCTATGAAGATTGTTTCTCTAATATCAACGTTTAGATTTCCGCATGATTGTGGGCTGTCCTGAGTGATACATAAGTGGACTTGTAAAGTGTAGAGATTAGCCAAATCACCAAGTCCACGCAATACCAACATTCTTGGTATCAGTAAACCTGATTCAAATCAGTGATCCATTGGCAGACTTGTGAAGAGCTTTACAACCTTTTAAAGAAATCTATTCAATCTGAATTGAGTGTTTTGAAACAGGGAAAAATATCAAACCTGCAGCACTGCTGCCCTCAAGAACCAGAGTTTGAGACTCCTGCATGAGGCAATGTGGAGGAATTCTTTCAATTGAACCAAATAATGGACTTTGTCAGTTTAAAAGACTTTTAGATCGGAAAATTCTCCAGTAAGATTTTATGATGCGGCATCCTTTCGCCTTTAGAATCCTTCCTTGAGAAGCACCAACCGGATTAATGAAAACTAAATGAAATAAAGAAATAGGTAGTTAAAAAAGTTGTTAAGTGAGGACAGAGACATGATCAGTCAGCTACTCTGCATTAGCTCTGCTGAGAAAGTTCTGTTTGCTGTGGAAACTTAATTTATGCCCCAACATGGAGGACAACTCATCAACATCATGCTATTACCAACAGAGCTTTACGTTTCCATTCTGATTATTTAGATATCTCTATCTGTCACCCCACTCGGTGTGACACACACTTTCTGTTTATATTCAGAAAGACTTCTCCATGTGTGCATTCCTCTTTGTACTGTTCTGTTTAAAATCTGTTCTGAGTTAGTTGATCACGCTACCCCCGCCCTGCATTCAGTTTTCCATCTTTTAGCTTAAATATATCCGCTCCTTCTGACTCTCTTGACATTTGCATGTTATCTGCCAATTTTTCATATTCCGTCCGGCTGGCTGGCCGTCATTGTTATTTGAATCTGACTTTGTCGCCCTCCTTCTCGCCCCCTCATCATCTCATTTCCAGACGGTGAGAGATGTTTTATAACACTCATCTATCCGTTTTCTGTACCATTTCTGGTTCCAGCTCTGGGTCTTGATGGGGCTGTAACCTGTAACAATAATTGGGCAGGAGTCGGTTTGCCCAATAGAGCCAATATGGTCAATTTAGAGTCAACATTTCACCTAACAAGCATGCTTTTAGAAGGTCCAATATAACTTCGGAAAGAAACTCAAACCAGGAAACCTCTAGCTGTGACAGTGATAACCACCATGCAGCCCTCTCTCATAACATTCACAATACAAAATATCTTTAACGTTTAGGTCGTTGCTGATACACATGAGACTGGGAAAAATTCATTCAAAGAGCCTTTAAAGCAGTTTAAAAATTCCCAGATCAAGAGTACCTGCTGTTTCATTCATATCCAGTGAGAACCAGCTGGCTCAACTGGGCTGACGGTTTGCTTTTCACCCTCCAAATATCACAGCGGCGGTTCCTCCGTTTGTCCGAGCCATCAAAAGCTGCCCAGAGGAGGCTGACTCGCCTCTATCATGACATTATTTATGCCAACGAGCATGTCAGCTGCAGAGGAAAAACCTGCCCTATATATGACATTTCACTCCAAATGAGGCAGCGTGAGGATGTGTCCTGAGGCCTTTTCCGAGGATGTTTGTCTCCTCGCGCTCGGTAAGTGACTCCTTTTTTTTTTTGTTCTTTCAGTCTTAAAATGTTCTTTATGGGATCTCTGCTCTTTAATCAAATCCTGCTCTGGGTGATGAGTCAGTCTTTCCACGTATAACAATAGATATGTGAGTGGGTTGGACCCTGCTGCCTGCAGGTGGTGTAACAAGTCAAGTATAAACTTTTAAACGCAACCAAAGCAGCAAAGTTTACACTTGTTAAAATCAGAAATAAGCTATCTGAAATCAAACTTCTATGTGTTGAAATGTAAAATACTGGTGGAGGTATAAGCACTCACTGGAAGGACACAGGCAGAAGCCGGTGTGGGAGCGTGTGAGGAGCCCTGTGGGCTCACACGCGTGATGCCTGGACGCGTCTGGCTGCGTGCGCGCAGCTCTCTCCTGTATGTCAGGGAGCCACTGCGGCAGCATGGAGACGTTGTGTTTATAAAATCGCACCACCGCTGTCAAGGAACTATTTCAGCTTCCTCTTTTTCTGTCTTAGTTCTTTCCCCGTCTTTTTTTTTTTTTTTGTTGGCGGTCTTGACTTCTTCCCCGACACTTCGCCCGCTGGCGCTCATCATTTTTCCTCCTTCTGACGTTAGATCAGAAATCATGGAAGCGATGGACGTCGCTGTCACAAACTGGCTCCTGCTGTGCTGTCTGAGCGTCTCTCTGGCGGCTGATGGGGACTCAGCTTTTGCTCACCTTGAGGATGCAATCGATTACAAGGATCCCTGTAAAGCTGGTAGCGTGCGTTTTTACGTCCTATGAAATGGCTTTTGTTAGTCTATATGACTTATCTGTTTTTGTCCAGAGAGAAAAACCTCCAAACACTGGCTGCTGGACCGGTTAGATAACACCTTGTTACAAGTTAAGCGCAGGCGTGTAGATGTGGAGAACGAAGGAACAGAAGTTGTTACAAACAAGTTTAGAAGAAACTGCTAAGTAAATTATCTATACAGGAAGCAATATATGTAACCCTTGTATCACAATTTAACTATATATTTTGTGATCTAGGGAAAGTCATTTAGTTTCAGCATGAAGACTCTCAGAAAAGAATATAAAGCAGCACAAAAGTAAAGTAATGTAAACTAATGTAAAGTAACTTGGAGGGGAAATACTAGATAAAGGAACATGTTCTGCCTGAGTGTGAATGCTTCCTTTAGATTATGGTTGATCAAATCAGATTAAACTAATGTGAAGCTAATGGATTCTGAATATGTAAAATATGTGTTGCACTGCATGGGTTGTTACTGTGAAATCCATCCATGTTTCAGAGTCAAACGTGTTCTTTCTTCTCTTTCTAAACTTAAAAGGGGTATTGGGATAACTTTAGTCTCTTTTTTGGTAATCCAGTTTTGTTTACTGTAAAGTAGTTCTTATTATATGGTGGCATGCTACTGTTTACTTGAGATGTAAACAGATGACGGAGTTGACTTTACTTATGCTATTGGGTTTACACATTAGCAGAATCCAAATGTTGAATTTTAGTTAAATATTCTGTGAAGGGCTTAATGTTTAAAGCTAGTTTTACTTAACAATGGTAACTTGATCTGCTATCTGCTTTGAAATAGAAACAAGTCATCAGTCATGCTGTACTTGTAAAAGAAATTGACAAAAAAAATTCTATATTAAATATTCAGAAACAAGTCACTGTAAACGTAAACCCATTAGCATCTAAGTCTGTTTGGCTCGATTAATCAAGTCTTGATAACAAACCCTTGAAGAAGTTAAGTTAAATATTTCTTCCCCTTTCATTTTTTTGACAAGCCAAACAATTTTCATGGGTAATCGGGGGCCTCCAGCAGGTTGGGTTTCCTTTTTTCTTGTGACTTTGGGAACTTTCACAACACACCACTCCTCCACTCAGAGGCAGTTGCCTGGAGACTGAAGGTCACTGAGGCCATGCCAGCACAGTCCTGGGCTGGAGAAATCCCTTTGGCCGCGGGGCATGGAGTACACACTGCAGGGGTGACAGTCATTTACAGTCACCCTCTGCATGAGTGAGTTGACTTCAGAGGCCAAAACAGGGCCCGCTCCATCCTCTCATTTGTTCTTTTGAAGGTTGTTACACCACATGGCTGAAGGAGGTATTCAAAGGGACTGCTTGTGGTTAATTGTTCTGCTTTGTAAGTATATTAGGTAAATCAGAGGCTAAATATGAATCCCTTAGAGAAGGGAAAAAACAAATCTGACATGCATTTGTGTCAGCTGGAGGTCTTGGAAGTTTTAGTAAAATATGTCTTTCCCATTTCCATGTAACTTTTTTTAGCATAAAATGACTTTCGTTAGAAATGTGAAAAATATTTTTCGATGGAAATGTTTAATTGAAGGATAGGTTTATGCATAGTGGCTAAATTTGTTCCACATGTAAATGGACGGTTTATTCAACTTGATAAGGTAACAGTGAAGCTAAGTTCTGTCATGTTCCACCACTCAGCCCTTCCTGTCCATCCCTTACCGTTATACCAAGGCTGAGGATAACAATAGGCTATAAAAATGTATTCATCATAGTTATTTCATCCTTGAGGCTGTTTAGTTCCACATTAAGATGTTAGTTTTCATCTAAAATCAAGAATGTATTGAAAAGGCATTCATTCTACTATACTTGCTGCTTGTCTGTTTGTTTAACTGTTTCCTCAGCGGCCTTTCTGGGAGACATCGCTCTGGATGAAGAGGACCTCTCCATGTTCAAAGAGTCACACAGCAATGGTGAATCACAAAACATAGACCACACAAACTCTGGTTTCAAAGCAGATATTAAAACACTTTTGGATCTACCTGAATTCTAACTGATTAATTGCACTGACAACGTTCTTATCTGCATTTTGCAGCCATCAGTCCAGCTTCCAATGAAAACGTAAAGACAGCTGCAGGCCGTGAGAGTCTGCATCGCCAGAAAAGAGCAGCCACCTCCAGGCCTGAGCGAGTGTGGCCCGATGGCATCATCCCCTATGTGATCAGTGGGAATTTCAGTGGTCGGTCTATTAAACTAAATCATCCAGCTGTTTTGCAGTAGTGCAGCTCAGAAAAACTGAAAGGATTCAACTCTAATTCAAAGTTTCTTTTCAGGCAGTCAGAGAGCCATTTTCCGTCAAGCAATGCGTCACTGGGAGAAGTACACATGCGTGACCTTCATAGAGAGGACCACCGAAGAGAGCTACATTGTTTTTACTTACAGGCCTTGCGGGTGAGTCACATTTACATTCAGTTTCTTTTAATGACTTCATAGCTTAGCTTACTGGTTAGACAAATTCTCTCTTTTTCATGAACTAAAACTCTGCTTGAATATTTTATATATCATAGCTTGCTTTTTATCAACTGTCTGGAACAGAATTAGTGTTTGTTACATGTTGAAAAAAGCATTTAAATAGGATCAATACAACCTCATATGAAGAACAATAAATGACATGTTGCATCGTGGGTCTTTATTCTAAAAAGAGAATCATTATTCACACACATCAGTGTGGACTTCCCTGACAAAAAAGGGCAACATCTCAGGGTGGATGTTAAAAGCTGAAGTCTATAGCAATATAATTCTAAAAAGAAAGTGTCCCTTCTCTTAAGGACAGCACAGCTTAGGTTTGTTAAGTGGCATCTAAACAAAAACACAACGTCTTCTGACACATTCAAATACGTGACCATAACGCAAAGTTCAATGCATGGAGAAAAAAAATCAAACTCACACTGGATTAACGATGAACTACTCTGTAAAGCAAAGTGTTCTACAGACAAATATGCGGCCACCCGCGTGACATTATAAGGTTGGGTGACATTGAGGCATGCAACAAAACAATGGCCACCAACCTATGAACTGAGTCAATGTTTCAACAGAGAGCGGAGCTTAATTCCTAAAGAGTGATTTCAGAGACTTCTAATGTGAAATGGAGAGTGTGGCCCACAGAGTGGTCTTCCTCAGTGACGGACAGCCCAGAATATGTCTGCGAACGTGCTGCCGCTCCACAGGTGTTGCTCCTACGTGGGGAGGAGAGGCGGAGGCCCTCAGGCCATCTCCATCGGGAAAAACTGTGATAAATTCGGCATTGTGGTTCACGAGCTCGGCCACGTGATCGGCTTCTGGCACGAGCACACGCGGCCGGACCGCGACGAGCATGTCAGCATCGTCAGAGACAACATCCAACCAGGTAGTGCGGCTGGAAGTGCACCTCTGTGGTAGCGTGTGTTTGCTAAGCGATACTCCAGATGTTTCTCCACTCTTCACCAAAAGGACAGGAGTACAACTTCCTGAAGATGGAACCGGGCGAGGTTGACTCTCTGGGCGAGGTGTACGACTTTGGAAGCATCATGCATTATGCCAGGAACACATTTTCCAGGTTGGGAAACATGTTTTTTTTTGTCATTTTATCCCCTTAAAGTTTGTAAATACTACATTCGCTCTGTCTTTTGGAGGCCGCCTTGATCTTTGATTGCTTCTGGAAACCTGAATAAGGGATAAAACTATTACAACAAATCTTTGGAGCTCTGACTGGTTACCTTTGTGAGACGAAATGTTCTGTCACAACAGTTTTGTCACTATATCGGTCCCCTCTTCAGTGGAGGCAGAAGTAGTGGCAGAAATGGTTTCCACCCCGGTATTCTTTCTATTTCTGTCTTGTTCATGTTGTTGCCCCTCGCTTTTCTTTGCACTCTGGTTTTTTACCCCCCATAAGTGCTTCACACGTCTGGGTCATGGGGCTGAGCCAAGCTAAATAAAGGCCTGGCAGTTTAGGCTTTGTTGAACAATTTGGGCTGGAGTGGCCTTTTTCTCTGGCATTCAGGAGCGGGCTCCACTGAGCCGGCTGGCACCAGCGAAAGGCCCCATTCAGAGCGCTCTGTTTGCACATGCCAGTCATTCATGGGTTCATCACCATGGGAACTGCATGAGAGAGGGATCTCCGAACGCAGCGAGAGATTATCACAATAAATATAAGTATCAAAGTGTTAGAGCTAGGGGCATTTCTGGAAAAACTCCCCACTCAGGTCTTCCCATTTGAACCTCCCAAAATGTAATTGTTATGGACGTGGGTAGGAATTGATGAAAAATAAAATAGATTTCTCATCAGGCTTTTGTGTTGTTGACTTTTGAACAATTATGTCCTTTGGATTTTCTGTACAGAAGCATCTTCTTAGACACAATTTTGCCACGTTATGATGTCAGTGGAGTCAGGCCTTCCATTGGCCAGAGGACGAGTCTTAGCAAGGGGGACATTGCACAAGCCCGCAAGCTCTACAAGTGTGCAAGTAAGACACATGGAGGATGTAATCAAATCATGCATATTGGGATTTTTAGCATTTTCATGATTTAAAAACGTCATTAAAATAACTATTTTAAAAAAGGCATTTAAGAGATATTGCCATCACATGAATTAAAAACATTTTTTCATCTTTTTCTGTAAAACTCTGCTGATGTTTTGGAGTGTGATTTTTTTGACAGGTTGTGGGGACAGCCTGCAGGAGAGCGCTGGAAACTTCTCCTCTCCTGGTTTCCCCAATGGGTATTCAGCATACGCCCACTGCGTTTGGAGGATTTCTGTCACTCCCGGTGAAAAGGTGACAAAACATCAAACCAGTTCAGGAAATCAAATTTTCGAAACCATCGCCTTGCTTCTATTTTCAATTAATAAATTCTGCACGTTGAAAACAGGGTGATAAATATGTTTTAAAAAAAAAGACTAATATGGTTGAGTCATTTGCAGTTATTTGGAACTGTGTTGCTCTCATCTGAAACACTGTTGTGTTACTTCTGTTCCAATATTCTCAAATCTTGGAAATCGTAAAAATATGGACAGATGTGTAATCTCGACTAGACGTAATTGTTGTTACCCCCTGATAAGATCTACTTTTTCTTCTCTGTGTCATAGATTATTCTTAATTTCACCTCCATGGACCTCTTCAGGAGTCATTTGTGCTGGTACGACCATGTGGAGGTCAGAGATGGCTTCTGGAGAAAAGCCCCCCTTAAAGGTCTGTGTTGTACTTAACACTGTGTTCACTGTCGGGGAACGTTTTCATCATCGTTGTTCCTCGGTAGGCCGTTTCTGTGGGGACAAACTTCCAGATTCAATTGTCTCAACTGACAGTCAGCTGTGGATTGAATTCAGAAGCAGCAGCACCTGGGTGGGAAAAGGCTTCTCTGCTGTTTATGAAGGTACCACAATGACAACATGCTGACATATCTGATGCATTTTCGTCCCTTTCTTTTTTACTATCCAAAAACAAACTTTCCAAAAATAAAACTTTCAAGAACTTGTTATATTTAAACTTGCAAACTTGCAGCTATATTTTTTTTAAAGTGAACTGAAGCAGCACACTTTTCAGAAGGTGTGATATTTGATGGAGGAAACTTTTAGAAGAAATTAAACGTAAGGGATCTCATCAGTTTAATCATATTAATGTCAAGGATTCAAAATATCCTCAGAAATCCTGGAACACCTGGCAAGTTACCATTTCACTTTTCAAAAAGCCAGCATTCATGATGGATTTTTCTTTACCTTTTAGATGTGCAAACACAATGTTAATGCTAAAAAATACAAAAAGGTTGTAGAGCTAAATGTTCTATCAATCTGCTAGACCACAGTAAAAGAGCCTTTGTGATTGAACTGGCCTTTATGGAGCCCGCATCTGTCTGCCACTAAAAATATTTGCTGTACAATTAAATTAAAAACAAAATGACCGAGACCCTTGTCTTATTTATGAAGTAAGAATGACTGTTGATAGAACTGTACAATCTGTCATATTTATATATAAGCAACATGAAACTGATCTAAAAATTAATTGCAGAAAATTCTATCTGTTAGTGGAATAAATTGCCATTATTCTCACTTATTACCTCCTGTGCAGCCGTGTGTGGGGGGCACGTAAAAAGGGACAGCGGCCAGATTCAGTCACCCAATTATCCTGATGACTACCATTCCAACAAAATGTGTGTGTGGAAGATCACCGTAGCAGAAGGCTTTGATGTTGGCATCTCCTTTCAATCTTTTGAGGTAAAATGGCATCATATTATGGCGACATTGACATTAAATAGTGGACTGTGGCTTCTACACTTAGTTCTGCATTTGCTAAGTGTGGATAAAAATATGAAGAATGCTCAATGTAGCTCTTTTTTTCAAGTCTTTGTCAACTAAAAACAGGCGGTAATGTTATATAGATAGCATTCGAAAAAGTTTTAAAGTCCAGAGGAGGTGGACGAAAGCACAACAGACTGTAGCGTCAATGGCCGTGCTCATTCTGTCAGTTAGTTGTCCTGATTTTTCTCTCTGTGACTGCAGATTGAGAGACATGACAGCTGTGCCTACGACTACGTGGAGGTGAGGGATGGCGGCTCAGAGAGCAGCCCACTGCTCGGCCGCTTCTGCGGCTACGAGAAACCAGAAGGCATCAAAAGCAACTCCAACCATCTCTGGCTCAAGTTTGTATCCGATGGGTCAGTCAACAAAGCGGGGTTCGCAGCCAGCTTCTTTAAAGGTGAGAGAGAAAGCGAAGCCACTGGCAGAAACAAGAGAGACGGTGATTCAAAAAGTGTACATTTTCTGAAAAGCATTTCTCTGGTTAGAGATGGACGAGTGCGCTAAACCCGACAAAGGGCATTGCGAGCAGCGTTGTCTGAACACGCTGGGCAGCTACAGATGTGCCTGTGACCCCGGATATGAGCTGGCAGCTGACAGACGCAGCTGTGAGAGTGAGTGTGAAGTCTCTCCACATCATGTATTCTTTTCATCACAGCACACAATATTTGTAATCCCTGACTTTTATAAGACCATCACAGATTTACAGCAAGAAATAATCTAATCATCTGATAGCTAAAAAATAAACTCACACTTGAATCCAAGGCATAAAGACACAGAGTTAAGTTTACAGAACATCTCATTTTCACCACAAGAGGGCAGTGTTCTAGCTCTCTGACGTTTAGAAAGGCACAGAAACCTCATACTGATGGATTAAAATATTTTTTTCTTAGAATTTCAGCTGACACATATTGTGTTTGTCTGAATTGTTAACATTTCATTTAAGAAAAGATAGTGAGTTGTGACTTTTCCAACTAAAATACTTTTCTTTAATGTTCGTCCACCAGCAGCTGCCTGTGGCGGCTTCATCTCCAGTCTAAACGGCTCCCTCATCAGCCCGGGCTGGCCCAAGGAATACCCACACAACAAGAACTGTGTGTGGCAGCTGGTGGCCCCCATTCAGTACCGCATCACCCTGGTGTTTGACGGGTTTGAGACGGAAGGCAATGACGTACGTCTCAGGTGATTTGTTCGTGACATGACTGCGTTTTGTCCTCACTATTCAGAAGTGCCTTTCGTTTTGCGTCAGGTTTGCAAGTACGACTATGTGGAGGTGCGCAGTGGGCTGAGCTCAGACTCAAAGCTTCATGGGAGGTTCTGTGGGGCCGAGAAACCTGATGTCATCACTTCCCTTCACAACAACATGAGGATTGAATTTAAGTCCGACAACACAGTGTCCAAAAGGGGCTTCAAGGCTCACTTCTTCTCTGGTAAGTGATTGATTCATTCAGGAAATGTTTCCTGTAAACATTCAGATCTCACAATGAGCAAAACATCGCAGCAGAGAAATAACAGGCATCTGTTTTCTTTTCCTGAAACAAAAAGATGGAAAATGTAAACCGAGGATGTCTGCAGTCACAACAAAGTAGTTGATTAACATCTAACAATGTTTTCTTCTATCTAATTTACAAATGATCAGTCAAATATCTATTCCTAGTGTTTAATGGTAATTTGTTATTCCTAAACCAGAAATCCAAGAAATATTCAGTTGCAGAACTGGATAACTATTATTTCTGAAACAGTGAAATTCTAACGGAAGTGAACTTTCTTAAAAATACAAAACTGATTGTAAAAAAAACAACATTTTGCACAATTACTTCTTTCATCTTCCATAAGTGATTTGTCTCACAGCTCATTTAACAATGTGATGAACATCTGGACTCTATACATCCTGAAGTGACATTGTTTTCCACATCAAGACCAGTGTAACTAAGATCCCTTTAATGCCTCCACAGACATAGACGAGTGCTCCAAAGCTAATGGAGGCTGCCAGCACGAGTGTGTGAACACCTTCGGGAGCTACAGCTGTCAGTGCCGCAGCGGATTCATGCTGCATGATAACAAACATGACTGCAAGGAAGGTACATGATGCACACCGCTGTTACTAAAGAGCCAGCTCCCCCTCCAACTGAAACAATCGGATAGCCTTTAACACAAACACTATCCGAAGTTGAAATTATCCCCGAGGGGTTTCTCTTCCAGCTGTGTGTGCACTGACAAAGAATGACACGTCTCCAGCCAAAAATAACCTCTGTGTTAACGTACTTATGAAAAACTTCGCTTATGCTTTAGTTTTTCCTGTTTTTAGTGGGAAGCCAGCAAGATCTATTTTCTCACTATTTCTGAAAGGGAGGAAATGACCGGATAGAACTTTCATCCTTTTCCCCTGATACATATTTTTTTCAATTTCCTTCAGCGGGCTGTGATCATGTCGTAAGCAGTGCGTCCGGCACCATCAGCAGCCCCAACTGGCCAGACAAGTACCCCAGCAAGAAGGCCTGCACCTGGTCTCTGTCCACGACCCCAGGCCATCGAATCAAACTGGTACGTCAAGACCCAGACAGAGAGCTCCAGGTAAACCTTTTTCTACATTTCTTTCTCTTTAAACCGCACTAATGACTTGCAGGTTTTTAACGAGGTGGACATGGAAGCTCATCTGGAGTGCGCTTATGACCACCTAGAGATCTTTGATGGGAAGGATGCTCGCGCTCCAACCCTGGGGTGCTTTTGTGGCACCAAAAAGCCATCTCCAATCATCTCCAGTGGCAACAGAGTCTTCCTGCGCTTTTTCTCTGACAACTCGGTGCAGAAGAGAGGGTTCGAGGCCTCATACACGGCAGGTGGGTAAAGAAATCGTAAAGCTACTGACGAAGACCAAAATCGGAGCCAAATGGTATCTTATAGAAAGAATAAAAATCCACAAAATGTGTCATTTCGAGTGCAAGTTTGTTTTTTGCTGTTCCTATAAAGCTGCTTTCCTTCTTTACTTTTATGAGCTCCTCCTTCTGACCCTCTAATTTTGTGGTTGTGAATTCCCAGAATGTGGAGGAAACCTTAAAGCTGAGGTCAAGACAAAAGACCTTTACTCCCATGCGCAGTTTGGAGATAACAACTACCCTGGAGGCTCTGACTGCCTGTGGGTGGTCACCGCTGAGAAGGGTTACGGAGTGGAGATGATCTTTCAAGTGTTTGAGATCGAGGAGGAGACAGACTGCGGGTACGATTACGTGGAGTTGTATGACGGCGCTGACATCAAGTCTCCCAGGCTGGGACGATACTGCGGATCTGGGGTAAGACTTGTAAGATTGCAAAAGGGTGCACAGTAAATATGGGTTCCAAACATACTTAAAACTGCCTTCTTTGTTTATCTATCTCTTTTCTTCCAGGCTCCAGAGGAAGTCTACTCAGCTGGAGATGCAATTGTTTTAAAATTTCACTCTGATGACAGCATCAGTAAAAAAGGCTTTCATGCACGCTACACAAGTACAAAGTTCCAGGACACACTGCACACAAGCAAGTGACTCCCAACTTCAACTGAGACTTGAATTCTTACATTTGGTTAGTCACACCCATTTTCAGGCGAGGAATAAATGCATGGGTTGACACCACAAATGGCAGCCCACATACTTTACATTTGTCAGACAGAGCAAAACCAAGCAGAGAAGTCACGTCTTTAGTTGTCCTCATATGTAGAGGCATTTGGTAAACAAAGTAGAGTGAATTATACAAGTAGATTCAGTTATGCCACCTGAAATGAGCTGTTATTAAGTAAGACATGTGTTAAGATGTAATATGTATATATTGGGATATAGTGTGCTCTGATTTTGAATCATATCCATTGTTTTTGTATGACTGGATGATGGATCACTGCTAATGCAGTCTGATGTGTTATATCAACTGACAAATACACACATAATTATGGAAAACTTGAAGAAATGCTTGTAGTTACTGACTCATAAGTGGTTTTTACTGTCATTGATTCCTTTTTTTTCAAAGGTTTGTTTTAAGATGTTATGAAGTGATACCATCTACAGTTAGACCATAAGGTCTGGGCAAACACTGTTCTGTTCAGGAACCTTGCCAGCTGTTTGAAATAGCCCAGCAGTATATGAGCAGCAGGCACAATAAGAGTCCATATTTATAAGCAAGTGGCTTTACCATAGGATAGACATGTGATAATTCTTTCCTGCAACAATGGCCAGATCTGAAACTGCTCTCTCAGAGGTTGCTTCCAAAAGATGTTATAATAAGAAAGGGTGAAGAGTGTTTTTGTTTTTTTGTTTTTTATTCCACCAATGTGCCAAAAATGTTTGTGTGGGGAGATTTTGACCATTTTTTTTAGACAAACTCATGCTTGTTAGTGGAGATTTGACAACTATGAAGGAAGTCTGACCTGATAAATGTTGAAATATATGACTATCCAGCTGTTTCTGGTCTGAGCTCAGAGAAAAAAAAAGCTCTTATAATGCCTGGCAAGTTTTAAGATGTAATAATTCCTGAGGTAAACATAAAGACGATGGAGATGACCTGTAGGTGTTCACCACAGCCATCTTTTCCTTCTCAAGGTTGATTGCTTTCTCAGTTAACCTATATCTAACAGTAAAAGTGGAAACTTACACACCGTGTAAGGGCTCAAGATGGTTGCATTGTAAAATGTGAGTCCATCAGGGCTTTGTTGAAGCTTATCTTTGATAAGTTTAAATGGTACGTCGAAAGATTTAGCTCTAAAAATGTGACATTGCGATAGAGTGAATCTAATTGAGAGGTTGATTGAGATGCAGGTCCACGACTTATAAATGTCTATTCAAATTCAAAGAAAACAATTCCCCATTTTATTGCTGAAGATATCTTTATACATTTACATTGCAAACGATGGAAAATGTGGAAAAACATGTTTTTCTATGTTGTAAATTTGTCTAGTATTGAATGTCAAGGTTTTGAACTTGAATTAACATATTTATACATTCATCCATCATTAGAAGTACAAAGACATTAAAAAGTCAGATTTTCGTTTAAAAAATTTACAAATAAACGTTACTCTTAGACAATGAATGGAAAATATACGCTCTCCATTGTGTTCAAGGACAACATCATCAGAGAATGAAAAATTCCACAAAACAAAAAACCAAACATATTGTCTGTGTCAAATCATCCGAGATGACTTGTTTGGGGTCCAGACTTCCCTTCATTTGCTTCTGCATCAGCACACAACACTTTTACATGATAAGTGCTTCATGGACAGGTTGGCGTGCCTCTAAAAAATATAGAGGTCTTTGTCACATTCTGCAATTTTTACCAACAAACATTGATTATGAACCTGTAAATATTGTTGATGTGGTCTGACCACCATTCTTCACTGAAGCAACTGCAGCAGAGGCAGTACACAGTCATAGTCCATGGGATGATGATATATCGTATACATATATGAAACAGTCATTGTGCTTTAGATATATACAAATTGTTTATACATGTGAAGATTTTTTGTTTCTTTTTTTAGTATTCCAAGTTTATTTGTTTTGAATTTCAGTTTCCCCTTGGGGGTCTTTAAATCTTTGGTAGGAAAACTTTGAGAGGTTCATTTTCATGCACTTTATCCAGGAAGCCCAAGTTGAAGTATGGGTACAAAGTCTCTGTGAAGGCCTCCCTGAATGTGTAAAGGTGCGTCATGCTCTCCGCATTGTAAAATGACACCAGACCCCTCTTGTAGTCTAGGTACACGCCAATCCTGGCCAGCGGCTCCTCCAGAGACAGAACGGTTGGAGGGGATGTGCCCGCCATATACTGTATCCCATAGGAGAGGGAGAGAGTCCAGAAGCCGTTCGCTGGGAGAGCTTTGATGACCCCCTTCCTGGGCACCGATTCCCGTGCCACCCCCACCGTCCAGACCGTGCTGCTATAGACTTCAATCTCCCAGTAGTGGCGGCCGTGGGTGAAGCCTTGACTTCCAAGTAAGGATAGGGCAGCGTTGAACCTGTTGGGGTTATCCTGCACAGTGTGGTTAAAGGTCTGGTAGCGGACACAGGTAAGAGAAGAGGTCAGGCTGAGCCAAGGGTTTGCTGTGCTGGAGTTAAATGTGATGGCAGCTGGAACTGAAACGAGGGAAGTTCTTTAATAAATCATCATTTATATGTGGACTGTACAGATTTTTGTTTCTGTGTGGATCGAGTCATCCCTGAACCATAGGATTGCTATTAAATACCTGGGTAAATGCTTCCCTTCATGGATTTCCACACTCTGTACTGGAGAGGCCCTGCAAAGCGACCCTCACACAGACTATGTGGTGTGAACACAGGTTTCTCGAACTTCAGCGAAGGCCTGCCAACAAAAATAAAGCCCAACAATGAGAGGGAATAAAAACAGGGATAAGGCAGCAGGACCTTTGTCACACTCACCTCTGGAGCAGGACTTTGATGCTCTGAAATGAAACAAAAGAACAAACAGGAAAAGAGACAAGGATACTGGTAATTAGTCTTGTTGTATCTGAAAGAGGAGAAGTCTGTTTCCACATTACATCAACGTCTGAGCTCACGCTTTCCCACCCTGTGGGATCTCCCTCTGGCTGGGGGAAAGTCCCGCGTCTACAGCCAGAGAGAGCATGGCCCGGTGCCTGAGCTAAACTCCTTACTCTCCAGATGAGAAAGTGAGATTACTGGCCTTCATCCTGTCTGAGCTCAGCCACAGGAAGGGATTTTTGTAAGTGAAAATAATCATCAGTGTTGAGGTAGCCAGATGTTAGCATTGTGAAAAGCACCCATACTGACACAAACAGTATGTTTGTGTCCTCTATGAAAGTTTGACAACTTCTCAAAGCGAACACCCAGTGCTTTAGTGTGTCTTAAATTTGGATGCCCGAACCTGTCAACCATGTTTGTCTAGAAAAGAGGTCCAACTATGAGTGGAATAACAAATGTTTTTCTCTTTCCATTCTTCTTCCTCTGTTTTCAGCTGCAAAATAGTTAGAGACTCAAACACTCCTGAAACTTAGAGCTCAGCGTTTTTTCTCTGTAATCATTTCCATAGCTGACTCACCATTCTGTTAATACTTTCCAGATTAACTGCATCATTGTACCCACCCGGAGGAGAGTGAAGGGATCTTGCTCTCTCAGTTTGTCTTCTATCTCGTGGACGGCCCTCTGCAGACGGGAGATCTCCACACACAGCAGGGCCTTGTGCTCGTCCAGGCGGATCAGCTCGCGGCGCTCCTCCGTCTTCAGCTTCACCTGCAGCAGCTTCTCCTCCTGGTACAGGAACTGGTGCAGGTCGCTGAACTGGGCCTCGATGCGCAGCTTCAGATCAGCTGTGTGATCCTGGTCAGGTTGGAGATGATGGGCATGAGAAACTGGAAACAAACGCCTTCACGCTTGTTCCGACACGTCAGTGTTGCACAGATGTGCTCAGTCTCACCTTGAGCTTTTTAACCTCATCCTCAGCCTCCCTGTCACACTGCAGAGCGGTGTTGAGCTCAGCTTTTAGGGAATCCATTGAGCTGTTCAGAGAAGCCTGTCAGCAGAGAAACACGACATTGGCCGGTGACTCACTTTAATCTGTTGTTATCGTGAAAGAGCAACAAAGAATTCTATGTTGTTTACAATCTGTCATGCAGCCAAACACACTGAAGAGTAAAACTAACAGTGTACCATCATACCCAAATTGCTGATGATGTAATTAAGTGCTAAAAATTAAGTCTGGATACACAGCTCATCGGGTAATAATGAAAATGAACAAAAATTATAAAAAATTGATCACCAAATAATCCTGGAACACTTCCTACAAGCAAAAAAAACAATAATCAGCACTCACCCTGTACTTCTGCTCAGCCTCCTGTACACACACCAAGGAGTGATTCCTGTGCTCTTGAGACACACCACACACCAAACACACCAGCTCCTGGTCCTCCTCACAGTACAGCTTCAGCTCTTCCCTGTGCCTGCTGCAGCGGGGGACCGGCGCCGGTGCCCGCTCCGCCAGCCCCACGTCTGCCAGGCAGGCCCCGCTCCCGCTCTCCTCCAGGCCGTGGCAGTAGCTCTCCACTATGTTGGCTACAATCCGGTTGGGTCTGTAGCTCTGTCCGGGGTACACCTTCCTGCACTGAGGGCAGGAGCCCGTGCCCCCCTGCACGGAGCCACGGGGCCCTGCCCAGTAACCCTCGATGCAGCCGTGGCAGAAAGTGTGATCACAAGGCAAAGACACGGGCTGCTTGAAGAGATCCAAACAGATGGAGCAGGTCAGATCTCTGCTGATTCTGTTGGCTGAGCTTTTGGCAACTTGTGCCGCTATGGGAGGCTGTCGCAGCTTTTCCATGGCTATCTGCACAGCAAATTGTCCTTCTTTTGGTTTCCAGCTCTTTTTCTCTTGCTTTGTCCCTTGGTTTAGCTTTTCCAAGTTCTGCAGATACACTGACTGTACTTTTTTCACTTCGTTCTGATTCATGCTCATTCCTTCGCCTTTCCCTTTGTTCTGACTGCCGCAGCTGGACCTCTACGTCCTCCCTTTCCTGCAGCGTGTGGCTGCTCTCTTTGGCCTCCAGTCTTCCTGTTGACTGTGGGGAAATTAAGGGAGTGGCTCAGAAGTAGCCTCAGCCTCCACATCAGATAGTGAGGGGCTCTCAGTGCCCCCCCCCCCTCTTTTCCCTTAAGACGTCACATAGTCCAGAAAGGAAGGCGGACCCTGAATATCCTTTTCGTGGCACATTTGATTCATGAAGTGTGCCAAAAGTCATTCTTCAGTAAACTCTTAATCTGCTGTAGAATAGCTGCAGAAAAATGCAAATCCGCAGAATGTGAGGGACTGTGTGCTCTAATGTTGGTGAGTTTTTAGACAGAGAGCAGCAGCAAATCGAGTGAGTAGGAACAGATAAAAGATTAACTGCTGCTTTGGATGACTGTGCCCTTTGCTCAGTTACCACCTAAGAGTAAACAAGAGCATTAACAGATTTACACACCAAGAGAAGACGTACTGGAAGAGGAATGCTCTGCCACTGACAAATAATACAAGGCATTCAGTAAACTCATGTCCCCAGTGTGGTTATTACTATAGATACAAGTTGCTCCCTCAGGACCTTAAAAACAGCTGGATAGTAGCTTACATACATAACTGCTCAAACACTGATTGTATGAGCTCCTTTAAATAATGTGAATTTCATGACATGCCGATAAGGCCAGGCCCCGTGCTTATCTACAGGAATGGGAGTCAGGGTGGGAAAATCCAGTAACTTCAGAGAACTTCAGTGTTGTTCTTAGGTGTGGAATTTTTGAAAGATGTTTTAACTTGGCTGGAGACGCTCTTAAGTTGTGAATGAGAAGAAACGAGAAAGAGAGCAGAAAATAAGAAAAAATCAGCAGTTAGATTCTTATTCTTATAAAACAGTGACGGTGTACTGGATGAAGGCAATGCCTTGAGCGGAGTAGAAACTGACAATTGCTCATTATTATAGTTCTCTATCTGATTTCTTAATAGAAAATGATGGCGTCTGAAGGCTGCTGTGAACAATAGTGACCTCTGGAGTTCAAACAGAAAACTACAGGCCTCATTTGTCATGCAACTCCTGAGAAGTTTATGAGACAAGGTGCAGATTTGTAGTCTTTTATTTAATTTTACTTTTTTTTAAAATAAATTCAAAGCTTAAAATAAAAGTGGTAAACATTTAGTTGAAGATGTGAAAAGATCAAATAAAAATAAACAGACAGGAAAACAAACATCCCTTTCAAAAATCACATAAATTAGAATACATCAACTGATCATTGATGCTTCAAATTCCATAAAACAATACTGATATTTTGTATTGCTTCTTTTTCTACTCTTGAAGACCTTTGTCTTGTATTACAGTGGGAGCTGCATCAGAGGAGGCCACACTTCAGTGATAATACCAGTAATTATTAAACAAATACACAGCAATGACTGATTAAAAAAACCTAAGATGGCAGATTTTAGGTAAAACACATTTGGCACTACTGCCACATGTGAAAATACAAACATTATCATATCATATCATGACATATCAGATGAGCAAGTCATAAATGAAAAAGTATTAATCAAACCCAGCAACATAAGAGCTATATAAAAAACATTAAGATGGCAGAGACAGTGATCTGTTGGAAATAAGGAATGACGTGCGCTTAATCAGACAGGTGGTCCTACCCTCCCACTCAAGGGTCCACAGGATAAGAGGTTGGCTCTCGCCGGGGGTGGACACTCCTGGATACTGCACAAAGATCAGTGGCAGATAAAAGGAAAAGCTGAACCTCTGATCCCCAGAGTAATGGGAGGGGACAGGATCTGTCTGTTATACTGTCAGACAACATTTTACTTGTATGGTTCGGCTCCTATTTTCCATTTGAAGCAAAGACTGACAGTTATTCATGAAAAAGTTACGAAAAAAGGTCCAACAATTAAGATGTGAACAACTTTTCACCGCAATAATTAATAAAGGAGTAAGGCTAAAAAAATTCAGGTCGCATGTGGGATGAGCGTTTCATTAGTTATGATGTGCAAGGACTAGAAAAAGATGATGGTCTGTGGGATATGAAAGTTTTATCTAAGCGCTGAGGCTTCAGTGGGGAGTTAGTGAGCGCTGGTGCACAGTCTAATTAACCTGTAACTTCCAGTGGCCCCTAATTAAAACGACCACGAGCAACATCCTCAAAGCAGCCCCCGGCTGCAAACACAGGGTAGGGATTGAAGTCGCTGAGTTAATAACGTTGTTAAAACACCTTGACTTTCTGATTCCCGTCAGCCTTGCGGGGGAAACACATTGAGCTGGGGGCAACGAGGGCAAATGAAGAGGCTTCGCTTTACTCGATCTGATTTAGTTTTAGGGGAAAAAAGTTCATGCTGAGCCCCAAGGTTTTCCTCAGGTGCTTATTCAGTAAATCCACATCTCAAAAGCTTTTATCCTTTCATTCCAGCTCAAATGAAACGGCTGCCAGCAAGAAATAGAGCCACGCAACACGAGGGGTGGCTGCAGGGCAGAGAAGAAAGACAATAAGGACAAGGAAACAGAAATCAGTGTATCGGTGTAAGGTATCCAGCATGGGCAAGGTCCCATGGCAGACACTGAGAAGATATAAGAACACAACTTTCCATAAAAGTGAGTGATTTCATGAAATAAAGATTTGAAAGGGGGTTTCATTGTGTTTACCCTTTGAGCGCAGTGAGAAAGCTTTGCAGCCTGAACTGCATCGAATGCGAACATAATTACAGCACAGGCTTTATGTGTGCTGCCAGGAACACGGTAAAAACTCTGCCCATCTCTCCCAACACAACCGGAGAAGCAGCAGCGTGAACATGTGTGCGTGTGTGTCTGAGGCACTTACAAGAAGGTGTGTGTTCGTCTGAGTGTGTGTGTGTGTGCAGCCATGCATATGAGTGTTGGTGGCAAACTCTGAAGAAATGCAACATTTATGAATAAAGAGAGGATATAGAAAAAAACTGTTTTTGAAGACACTCCCATCAGAGATACAGACATGCACGAGCGCAGACACACACACACACACACAATGAGCCCGTTTGTGCTGAGCAACACACACCTTCAATTAAACCTACAGCTCGTGTGAAAAGCACTGAGGAAGCAGGTGGCTCTTTAGAACTGTGGAGGCTAAAAATAACTCCAGTGTCTAAAGGAGTGAGACAAGTCTGCAGGAGGTTAAGAGACACGAGGACAAACAACATCAAAGAATTGGATTTTTCCAGGTTCCTGATTGTAGAGAGCAGTGATAAGACACATGTATTCTAACAAGCATCTCCAGCGTTTTAAGAAATAAAGAAACGGACATTCTAACAGGATGCTGGACAGTTTTTAAACCACGGTTGGGGGAATTCAAAACATACAGATGTTTAATTTTAGTCTAATCTAAAAAATATATATTTTTCTTGGAGAATTTTACTATGGAATTCTGTCATTGATTTGAAATTGTGCTAAAACCAGAATCTATATTTCGACAACAGCACGTTTAGTTGACCAATAGTGGCACTAAAGTTAGACCAAACTTGTGTAAGCAGTTTTCATCCCTCGTATTTGTTTTAAAACCTCAGAAAAAGACAGCAGGAGACATTTTTACACAAATTAAACTCTCATGTTACATACAAGCAATAATCCTTGTTTGCACGCAGGAATGTTAAAAAAAGATTAATTTAATCCCTTAATCTGTTTTGCTTTCTCTCACATCATGCTGGTCAGCTTGTCTCCTTTCATCCGTTTATGCTCAGAGTCATAAATAAAGTCTTCCACCGTTGCGTGAGAGGGTACTTTAACGGCAAAAGATGCAATGTCAGTGAATATTTTGGGAAGCTTCCTGCTCTCGTATTGGGTTTTTCCACTCAAGCTAATGTGAAACCACAGGCAGATGCACGGTGCAAGGATGGAATTTCAAATTTCAAAGTCACAATGAAGGAATGTTATCGGATTAAGTATTCTTCTCCAGACACAGAGGCCACAAGTAGTCTATTTTTTTTTATGTTTTCTCTTCTATTGTTTTTACAGTGGCCTTGAGGTTAGAGGTTTAAGAAAGCACAACATCTACAACATCTCATTAAACTGAACATTTTAGATATCAGCATTCCAGAGCAGCAATAGCCCAAAACTGACCATCCAACTCTTTACATTATGCTTCTTGAATCAGTTATACTCTCACAGAGAAGCCCAAAAGTATCACTTTGACTTTCCCAGGAAGGGTGGTTTTCAGCCAAAGTCTGTTGTTCCGTTTCCAGCTTTCCCAAATCACATGCTGAAGTCACCAAGATGGGTTCATCAGTGTGTGAAGGTGTGATGAAGAAATAGCCCGACGCTGACTTAAAAGCAGTCCCTCAGTGTGCAGATGATCTGAGGAGCGTGGCTTGTACTGTCTAAGTGCTTTGAACAGTTAAGTAGACTGTTTCCAATGTCTAGTGCAGTGAAATGAGGGGAGACCAAACAGGAATTAGGAAAACACCACTGGCAAGCTGCTGTTAACGGTCGATGATTCATCTCTAGAAGCAAAGGAACATATGGGATGTGTAGAAAACTGAGTCAAATTACTTTTAAGCGATCAATTTGTGACACACCAGGAACAAGGATTTGTTGCTAAAAGCACAGCAAACATTTAGGAAAACCTGAAAAATCTGTCAGGACACTGGAACTAAACTATGTGTAGCTTCTAAGAGCTGGGACCCAGGACACAACAGCAATACTAAAAACAGAACAACTTTCAACACGCAAACCTTGAAATAACACAGTAAACAATACCTAACAAAAGAGAAATGGCCTAGTTTTTTTTTAGAGGCCAGAATGTAACTCATAACCACCACAGAACAACATGAGGTTGACATAATGCTGGGTGATCTTGACCTCAAAAGCTGTGTGACCCCACTGAAGATCACTGAAACCAGACCTTTCCACAGGCGTGCCTGCAGGGATGCAGCACAGTAATATTGCTGGTGCTGATATTACTCTGCTTATGATGGCGCAGACAACAGCCACGCAGGTTAATTTCCTCGGAGACTCCCTCTGTCTGAGTCTGGACTCAGGCGCGCGTCCCTGGACAGAATGTGTCAGGTGCTTCTAATAACGAGGCTCACAAAGTGAACGCCTCACCCACGCCTCCCTACGCCCCCCCCCCCCCCCCCCCCCCCCATCTGCCGCTCTATAAATTGTTTGCCTCCCCCCTTTTCACTTGTTGAGACGCAGCTCAGCCACTTTTCGGAGTCTGCCGAAGATCACGGCTCTCCTGCAGATCCTCCGGCGCGCTCATCTCTCTGCAGCCCGGAGCGTGCCTGGGCCCGTGGCAGTTCTAGTTTAGTGGTGTTTATCCCAGCTCGGCGTGAGACCGCGGGACACTGAGCAGCTCCTCTCCTGCTCCTGAGGATCGCCTGTGCGTTCCGGCGCAGGCTGCTGACTGAGGGGCGCTTTGGGGGCGCAGGAGGAGGACTGCGCTGCGACTTTCCTTCAGAGCAGGGACTCAAATACAGGCGCAATGCAGGTATAGTTATCGTTTATCGCTTCATGCTCTCATTTGATCACAGGCAAGTGACATCCAGGCAGACGGCAGATGCGCTTAGACTTTTTTTTTATCCGTCAGTCAGACTGCATGTTATCTTATGAGAATGTATCTAACACGTCAAAGTTTAAGATGAATCGGTGATACGATGTGTAATCTCATATTTTGCACTTTTGATTCCACTTTAAATATTTGTCATCTTGTACTTCTTTTCATGATAGCAATGATTATAATAATCATAATTCTTATTACTATCAGAAGCAGTAGTATTATTGTTGTTTTCGGTGGTGATACCATTTTTTTGTTGTTGATGTGCTTATTCTGACCTTTTTTTGTCATTGAAAAAGTAACAATCAAATATATTTGAAGATGGTTCAGAGGGGAAAATGGTATCATCCCAGTGAAATATTCAGACGTTTTGAACAGCAGTACCTCAAACCAACCAAAAGCGAATCATAATACTACTATAAGAATACAGTTGGGTTATATGACTTGGAGAAAAAAAATGGCAAAAACAGAAATAAATGTTTGACAATGAAGCTATATGAGAAACCAAATGGAATATGAGGAGAGGATGAATGGACAGCGACCATTACGAATACCATGAGCACAAAAAGAACATCGGTGACTTAGGTTATCACAGGGAGAACCTCATCCCACAGCTACATGTGCCTTCTCCTTTAAACAATGCGGCATCTCCAGTTCATCTTCTCTTCTAAACCTTAAGACACTTCTGTGTTTGCAGAACATGTGATGAATCTCAGACCAGGTTGTGGTTTTGATAAACACACAAATAAAAAATTTGGTGAGCTCAAAATAAGGACTCTGATAAACAGATATGGAAAACCTTTTTATAGACAGAGATATATGCTGCATGTATGAGATTTCTCTGTGCTCTTCGGTGTGTAACCGTACATTTTTAGAAGTGACTGTGTCACTTGGATGTGTGATGTATGCGTGCATGTCTGTTAGCATTCATTTATCAAATACCATCCTTAGTCAACATTCACAAAGTCGAGGTCATCATGCTCCTGGGGATGGCAGCTGTAACTCTGATCTTTTATTTATATGGTTTTAAGGAGTGTGAATTATTGAGCGACATTCTGGATGCTACGTGCTCCATATTTAAATAGGGAACCGAGGGGACTGAGGAGCTCCCTACAAGCTCCATGCATTAGTTCTTCAAAATCCAGGACACTGTTTTATTCTGATAATACACTGTCAAACGTAAAAAAGAATGAATGTTCAAGAGAATAAAGAAAAAAATGACAGAGAACCCAAACAATATCAGCCAAAGACAATAACTAGAAGACAATTTGTAAATGTGCGAGAAAGACTGAACATTGTTTCTGAATAAGATAGAGGGAAATAAGTAGAAATATGAGTAGAAACTATAAGTATAATAGAAATATAAGTATAAGTAGAAATATAAGTATAAGTAGAAATATGAAGCAGTTATACAGTATAAAATCTCTGAAGTATGTCCAAATATAGAAAATATAGAATGTATATTTATGTGGTGGTGAAAATAACTGGAAATATGAGATCTTTCTGTTTTCCCCCCCCCCAAATCTGTTCTTAGTTGAACTGAAATTTGTATTTATGCATTTAGAAGGAGCATTCGTCCAAAACAAATTACAATGAGCCAGCCTGCCGGACATGCATAACAACTGAGCCGAAATCTGAGTGTGAAAGTGTCAACTACAGGTATTGATCTATGCTCTCGGTTGGGTCCTGTCTGGGTTTCATCAAAGATAGAGCACTATATACAGATGTTCCTGCGAGTGCAGCAATACTCTGTCATGTCATACAAGGACAGAGATGTAAGGTCTGTTCAAGTCTGTGCACATTCATTTGGCAAAGCAGATTTCTTTTTCTTTCTCCTCAGTTTTTGCCTCATTATTATTTCAAAGTAACGTCAGCTAATGCCATCTCTGCAAACACCAAACAAAACCAGCCTGACCACAGTAAGCTCTTATCTTCCTGAGAAACCTTTTTTGTTTTTGTTTTTGTTTTTTAACAGTCCCTAAAAATTTCAGAATCATGTATTAAAAGAGAAGCATCTCATAAACCAGTGTGTTACTTAAAGCAAGTTGAAAAAAGGTTTGGCATTAATTCTTAGTAGAGGTGTCATTTCTACTATCAGAGCAGACATAATCAAATGTCAACTTTTGCACTTAAGTTAAAAATGCCGGTTTATTCAGAGATAATAACATATATTAAATAACAAGCTTTTAAACACCCCTGAACACCTTCTATGCTTTCTGGTGAGAGCTGGGTGATAATTTCATCCAGGTTTCCTATTTCAGGATGTCCATTCCCCTTCCTGAAAACCAACCAAGATTCATTTAGAACTCAAATCAAATATTAAATTTAGAAAAAAATAGACATGATATGTTGAAAGACTTCTCCATCTGGATGCCACAGATGAGATGTGTGTCTCCTTTTCTGGAAAGGGTATATTGTTTTTCTCTCCTGGTCTAGAATGTGGTTGACAATTTAAAAGCTCCTTAATGTATTTCTTGAGTCATCAAGGCGTATTCTTTAAGACAGTTTCTCCCTGTCTCCCTCAGGCAGACAAGAAGGAAGTGGACGGAGATGTGCTTCCCGATGCCAACGGCAAAGATCCGAACCCAGGTGGACAGGCAGAGGGCTCAAAGTGGCAGAAACCACGGCTCTCGCGGAAATCGCTGATGAAGTGCTGTCTTGTCAAGTGGATAATTGCCAGCACGACACAACAGGGGCCAGGTAGAGGCACAAGACTGGACATTCCACCAGAGTGCTGAGCAACAGCGTGAGACAGAGAGTATCTGGACGCCTGTGCCTGACAGCAGGGGCGGTGGAAGTGCAGAGTAGGATTAACAGAAAAGCCCTGCATGCCCTCAGGCTCATGTGATTCAGAATACATTAATTCTGCATCAATGTTTTTTTTTTAATCTATATTTAAAATATTATACAGTTGGATTGTTTCTCTCCTTTAATGTTTGCAGCGATTGCATCTGTCTGCTGGCACCAAATATCACTTATCTTCACCAGCTACTCTTTCAGAGGATGGAAAACCTTTCCCTCCTCTTGGCCATACACACAGAATATGTCTTCTCAGTTGTCTATATGCAATAACAAAATCCATGCTGGCACAAGTTATTCTAGTTATTCTAGATGAAGGCCAGTCTTCCACTGACTGTCTCCTCTTACTTTTAACCTCGCAGACACAGACTTTTCTTACCAAGCATACCCTGTCTTTATTTACCCCTCTTTGTATAAAAGAAAAGAATATGAATTACAAGAGAATGACAGAGTGTGTCCTGCTGACTTGCTGACATCTCCAGCTCACACTTGCTGCTGACTTGTCTTTCTGCCAGCTGACAGATGGTCTTGTGTTTGGGCAGGGAAACAAGAGCAGAACTAATCATTTGATGGCTGACAAAACATTGCACTAAAGCACTTTGCCTCGAAACAATATAGGCTATGCCATCCTTAGATTGTACGGCAACTCTGGTTATGTTTTATTCATAAGCACCTCTGCAGCAGGACAGAAAGCACTAAACCACAGCATCTTCTTATTAGTTCATTCTGTGTCATTCTCTGACTTTTTAATACATTAGAACTTTGTTCATTGACTTAAATTGATGCCTGAAATAATGATTTCTACATTATATACAATTTATAGAAATGTCATCACCATCTAGTGGTGTGGTGACAGTATAACACCTAACTGTCTCCTGCTCCGTGTGCAATAGATGCACACTTTAACAGATGTATATGGACCAAAGACAGATGCACCCATATTTGAATAACTAATAATTAAGAGGAATAATTACCATATGGCTGACAATCATAAGAAAAGTTAAAGTATATCACATTTAGTTACAAGGCCTCTTCTGAAAGGTGATTTTTGGAAAAAGATTTAGAAAATCATGACACCAAAAAACAGCTATGAGGACTGAAAAGAATTCAAACGTGAAAAGTAACATCCAGCCGAGTTGACGCTGATCATTGTTCATCATCTCATGTCATATTTGTGTAACACTGTGGTGTGTTTCTGACAGGCAAAGTAGAACTGACCGACACACCAGCTATTCTGCAAAGGCAGCTAATTTCACTACCTTTGCTAGAGAACCTAATTCTAACCTGCTTTGTTAAATCCATGGAAAAGTGTATGTTAATTATTTCAGTGGCACCCTGACTGATCATTCCATCTGGACTTTCTAACCTACAGAAACCCTCACAATCATAATGCTCACATGACCCACTTTCTCTGCCTTTCCACAGGGCAATATTTCAACTCTTAACAATTGATTTTCTCTCCAACCCCTCCCCTCCCTATTAGTCCATTATCCACTGCAGACTCATCAGTTGTGAATTATGCTCACATTCCTCCTTTACACTCATTGTTCTGCAATAGAATGCGTTCATATAAGACTCGACAGATTTCTGAGCAAATCTGCTTACGCTCTCGTAACACGTATGTGAGAAAGTTTAGCAGAAGTGGCTCAAACTGCCATGAATCACTCTTTTTTAAATCTCATTGGTCTTACAGTTTGTTTTATCTAAGGGGAACAATCGAAGTTCCTGTGCATAAATATGACTGAGCACCTCTGTAGACGCAAGCAGCGCCACGTGGGGCAGGGCAGGCTCTTTTACTCTAAGTGCTGCTGATGCCCATCAGCAGATGGGGATCGGTGCTTGTTTTTACAGTTTTGTGTTGCTTAAATGACGAGGCAGACAAAGACAGATTTGACGGTCAGTTAAAGAGTGTAGATAAGGATATTCCTCCTGTGAATTCCTCGAATGATAGCTGCCTGAGGGACACATGTTCCTGCACACAGGCCACTCAGGAGACACAGTGGAAGTGAGCCTTGAGTTCATTCTAAAATAAACCAGGGTGTGAAAAGGTTTTGAGGAAAGTCATGAATGGGTCATTTGCCAGAGGAAAATGCTTTGGATAAAATGGAGGATCTTAGAATCTGTGACCACAGTTCTTTTTTTCTCTCTTGTACTCTCGTGTACTTTATGGACTTTGGACCTGTTCTCTTAAAGGAGGATGCTACGCAGCCAGGCTATTATCTTTTTTCCTAGCTGGTCAGTGGCTTAAGTCAAGCAATATCTGCTGATGCTAGTACAACAGCTCTGATAAATATAAGGAGGTGGCTGGATGAGGGAGATGAAAGGCAGCAGGTGATGTTTTTACATACAAGCTGCTCGGTCAGCCTCGTGAGTGTTTCGTTTTGGGTTTTTTTCTGAGGTGATATCTAATGACAGCCAACAATGGGTCTAGAGGGCATGGAAATGATTGCCATCGCAGTTGTTGTTGGATTATTTATTGTTGTACTGAGACAATTTGGGATTTGCGAGCCTTCATCACTGGAAGGTAAGAGTAGAGTGAGACTTAAGTATGTACACAGCTACTGCATTTTCTTCTTATTTGAGATGAGTTGTGAACAATGATATGAAAGCAAAAGTTAAAAGCATATGTTCTTTGTTCTCCTTTGATTGAATCATTTTAGTCATAGTTATGTTCTTTGTCATTTTTCTTTGATAGAGCACCAAATGTTTTGAGTAGTCTGGATTAGGGCAGATTCACACCAAATCCCTTTTTACAGCAGAGCCATGTTGTTGCAAATACATGCTGAATGATGTTTTTTTTTCTCGTATTGCTGAATAAGCAAGCCTTATATTGCTGAATCAGCTTTTTTTGCTTAAATATTTTAACCAGTTTTAAACGGATGAATCACATTGTAAAGGTCCATGATGTCTTCTAAATGGTCTATGTATGTGACAAAAGTCAAAGCTCCAACCATGTGAATGATATTGTACTGCTGTTTGTGCTTGTGGTGCCGATCATTGTATTTCTTTAATGATACCAAAAAATGCTGGCATCACATTTCCAAAATTAAAAACAAAAAAGATATTATGCATGGTGAGGAAAGTTTTCCATTACATGTTAAAGAGATTGGTCAAATAGAACATTTTAGTTTCCATAGCTGTTTTTTTTTCCTTTTAAAAAAAGAATAGTGTTAACATAATAATTGTTTGTGTTCTTTTCTTTTAGGTCACTTCTTTTTCATTTAAAGTTGTTTTAATACAGTCACTTTACACACACTTATTAATTGTACAGGAAACAAAGTGTTTGTTTTTGTGTTTATGGCTAATAGGAAGAAAACTCTTTAACATTTCATGATATATTCAGAAATTTTAAGCTATAATTTATGCTATAATGATGTACTCACTGTGTGAGACTTGTGTCAAGCTGAAAAAAATTAACTATGTCTAAATGTCCTACCCTCTCATTCCTCCACCACCTCCTCTCAATCTCTCCTTTGTCTTTTTCAAAAAATCTTTTGTTGTCTGTTGTTGTAAAGATGGTGAGTGTTTCTGAAAATTGAGTGTTTCCTTATATTTGTTCCTTAAAG
The DNA here is from genome assembly GCA_013363375.1 of Menidia beryllina. Classification (NCBI taxonomy): domain Eukaryota; kingdom Metazoa; phylum Chordata; class Actinopteri; order Atheriniformes; family Atherinopsidae; genus Menidia; species Menidia beryllina. The sequence continues at coordinate 6,115,624 of JABUIW010000124.1, read as the reverse complement.
GCTATAGAACCAAACTTTCTCTCACTTTGTTCATCTATCTGTCAAAGACAGATGTCGATCATCACTCGATGCTGGTAGGATGTGGAAATGACTTAGACGCCCAGTAGTGTTTTGGGGTCATGTCATATCAGCCTTAGCTGATCATTTTTTGCTCCGACTTTATGTAAACGTCAGATTTTCCACTATGGACTATGTTTATCTGCATTTCAAAAAGATATTGCATTTATGTGTGATCATTTATTCATTTCCACAACTTTTTGTCAATGGTGTTTGAGAATTTACTCACCATAGAGTAAACCATTTGTTAATGGTTTGTTAATTTGTTAAAGGAAAAGTGAGTGAGTATTTCCCAATGTGTACCTGTGTCCGCAGTGAAAGAGAAATTTGGTCCATGGCAAACTTTTCTTTGCTTTAATTGTTTTTCATTTTATATGTTAGAATTTTTTCTGAGTCCTTCATTCGAGTCCTTCATATTTTTGGGGCCCTTCATTTTGCCCAAGAGACACACTCCCACGTAAAACCTTACGTTTTGCTTTTCAAAGCCATGTTCTTGTCTGAAGTTCTTCTTGTGTCACTGTTTCCCCACACCCATCTTCTTGTCCCTTTCTTTCCTTCTCTGATGTCTCCATTGTGATTTTTGTTGATTGTGATCCATTTTGTTCGTGTAAAGATGGTGAGTGTTTTTGTTGTTGTCTTTGTTTGTTACTTTCCTTCCTTTCTTCCTCCCTCTCTCTTGCCCTTCCTTCCTTCTTTGAGTCACTTGGGTTGGTCTTCCCTTTCTTTTCTCCTTTGTCCTGGCCTTACTGGTGTTTCCGTCCTTTTTCTTTTCTCCCCCTCCCAACCCTTTCCCGTTCTCTCTGTTTTAATGAGACAGACACCAGCGACAGCGACCTGGAGCTCTCCATGGTGCGTCACCAACCAGAAGGCCTCGAGCAGCTCCAAGCCCAAACGCAGTTCACCAGGAAAGAGCTGCAGTCCCTTTACAGAGGCTTCAAAAATGTATGAAAGTAATCAGCAAAGTCAGAGACATTTCATGTTCAAATGAGTCTCTCCTCCATTTAAACAGTTCTAAACAAGTATATCATTGGGTGTCTTATTTCAAAACCACTGTCATTCACATTTTTATAACAGCCTCCTGGTAGCAGCAAGAGCAAAAATAGCTGTGTTGAAGCCCGATTTCAGGGATTTGGTTCCAGTCGTCATTGTTGAGGTCAGATTCTTCTCAAGAAATGTTTATTATGATGGTGAATGATGGTAGGGTGTGGGATGAACTACAGAAACAGATCACAGGATTGGCATCATCAGTAAGGTTATTTTGTGTATCAGTTTAATGTACGAGTTCAACTATTTGAACATGAGAATGCAGAGTACATTTTCATGAGAAATGCAGTGCCGAGCATGACAGTGAAACTCCAGCTGTGGCTAATACATATCGACACTCAGTGGCTCTCTCGTCCCATTAAAGGAGGGAACCCTCCATTACAGAGGAGACAGAAAAGACTGCCAGCTCACGTAAACTAACGGGCTAGCAAACCCTTAATGAGATTGCGGCAATGTTATAGACGTGATGATAGAGCTGTGCCCAGAGTAAACCTATCTGTAATGAAGACTTTAACTTCATATCTGCTGTAAATATCTCATTTACAGCAGATATTAAAGTTGTCATTAATAACAGTGGTTGTGGCTGCTGGCAACTTTCATGATCCGCCTCTAATATTACCAGAGCCACCAATTCATGTTATTAGATTCATCTGAGCTTTTCAATCTGTCAGGGATAACAAAGGTGTTTTTTGCAGCTTGGGTTGTAACTAGAAAATGTTGGAGCTGTGCCTCACCATCTAAGCCTATCCTTTATTAAAGATTTTAGGTTTAAACTTATTATGTTTGCCTTATTTTTTTAATTGCTGCAAACTAGCGACGTTTGATTTTAGGCAATGGTACCATCTCTGGTTGAGTGGAAAAATTAAACAGGAATGAAAATGAAAAAAAAAAAAATGGATTCTTCCAGCCATTTGTATAATTATATTATATCAGTATTTTTCAAATCAGTTTTCTTCATTCTTCGTTACTGTGTTCTCTTTGCCCATGTTAAAGCTCTACTTGTTTTCCCTTAAAATGCATATCTGTTCTTCATATTTGTTAAATATTATTCACTGACAGACAGCTATCAAAGTCCATGGATAACCTGCTTTGCCTGGCTTGACTGGCTCTTTGCTTCCTTCCACAAGTCCCTCACAGACATGCAAAAAGCTCTGAGCAACTTTTCAGGATTGCTTCGTGAAATCTTTTAACATCCAAAACCATCCAGACTCCTGGCTTTTTAACTCTTGTGTATCTGTAAGTGATGCTCTGGAGATTCCAGCAGGTTTTGTATATCAGTCTGTATACCTAGATTAGTTTAAACTTTAGATATCATCTGAAATGTATCCTACATTTACACATATCCAATGTGCCATTCACATCAGTGCTTAAACTGAGCTGCTTTGATCAAATGATATTCTTTTAAATCTTTTTCCGGTCTACAGGAATGTCCCAGTGGCTTGGTGGATGAAGAAACATTCAAAACAATCTACTCACAGTTTTTCCCTCAAGGAGGTAAATCATTAAACTGACTCAGAGATTCTAAACAAATTGAAGGTTGATGAAATACCATACATTTTCAGATAGCATTATCCAGATGCTATTAGTTTTCAGCTCTATCACTGAGACTGCAGAAGTAAAGCTGAAAAAAAAAACACTTGATTTTTCTGATTAAACTCAAATATTGAGAAATGCATAGCTATTGAGAGCAGAGATAGATAAGTCTGCTTCATTCAGTGTTAAATTCCAATCCTTTATCTGTAATCTGTTCTCAGATGCAACGACATACGCACATTTCTTATTCAATGCATTTGACATGGACAGAAATGGTTCCATCCGATTTGAGGTGAGATACTCAGATGTCAATACATTCAAAGCCAGCGATATTTGCTCTAAGAAAGCTGACATGTAACCTTTACATCGCATTTACAGGACTTTGTGTTAGGTTTGTCCGTCTTGCTCAGAGGTTCTGTGACTGAGAAACTTCGCTGGGCTTTCAACCTGTATGACATAAACAAGGACGGCTACGTCACAAAGGAGGTATAGACTGTAAAACAATTCCCACAGCGGAAGAACAATCTAATAACAGTTCAAATGTCACAGTTTAGATGTTTGGCCTCCTTTCCCTGCAGGAAATGCTGGCAATAATGACCTCCATTTATGACATGATGGGCAGGTATACTTTACCCAGTGTACGAGATGATTCTCCCTTTGATCATGTGGAGAAATTTTTCCAGGTATGCTCTTCCACCATCTTAACGTTCCTGTTATTGTTGTCTATCTTTTGTTCTGTTTTTTAACTGCAGAAAAGTATTTACATTTGGTTTAGCAAAAGCTGATGAGTAAAATGTAAAATGACCTTCTTGTAATTATCTACTTATCTACTTCTTTCTTGAGCATTTGAGAAGAAGGATACCATCCTGATATTATGTATCCCTCCTACACAGTGCTCCCATGAAACACTATTGATCTTAGATTAAAAAAAAAAGATTGCTAAGTTATTGTCTCAGGAGATCATTACATTAATTCACAGCCTGTACACTGATTGTTTCTGATGTGCTGAAATATTAAAGTCATTCCATTATATATCAGAAAATGGATCGAAACAGGGATGGAGTTGTGACAATAGATGAATTCATAGAGACCTGCCAAAAGGTAAATCTCACAATTCAACACATCCGACTTACGGTCAATGACGGGGTTAACAAAGTTTCTGTTTTTCTCAACAGGATGAAAATATAATGGCTTCTATGCAGCTCTTTGAGAATGTAATTTAATTTATGTTGAGAAATGTGGACCAGTAATGCTGCCCAGAGTTTCCAACCACAAGCTTCAGAGCATCTGCAATGTCATTCATCCTCAAAAAGAGATGTTGGACACAAATAATAAAAAAATGGCATACACTCCTGCATTTCCAGACAGCCCGCTCCATGCAGAGAAATTTAGGATCCACCTCATTAAATGAAAAGGTTTGTTTTTTTTTCGCATGAATGTTTTACTTTTTTTCTGGGAAACCTGAAAAAAAAAGATCAGTTCCAGATTAGCATGTGATTGTGTGAGTGTTTCTCTGACGTTAAAAAGCATGTGATGTGAACCACTTTGACACAAAAAACATTTTTTTGTGGTTAGCTTATTAAAGTTGGGGAAAGTGAGAATAATTGTAACTCTCTCATGGTGTGATGAAAGTAATTTGGTCCTTAGTTTCTAATGTTCGTGTAAACTTAGCACCCCCTTATTATTGTGCTGAATCCCTGAAGTTATGTTTTAAAGAGATTTGTGTACATATCTTTATTCTGATTGTATTCTGTATGATATCCACTGTGGGATGTCAGATGATAAATTAAATATGTGATGAATATGATATCTTCCCTATGCAAATTGTGATATCTAGCATTTAAATTTGATCATATCAAACTTCTTGTATTGTAGTTTATGATTGTGTAACTGTGAAGGTGCAAAAGCAATAAAAGTTTTAAGCAACTTGCTGCATAATTGTTTCGTGTATATCCATTCAAAGCCCTTGTTCACGCAAAGCCCAACAAAGCTCTTACTGTTCAACATGAACCTCAAGATGGTCCCATAAACCACAGACACAAAGCTGCTCTTCACTTGCCCTTGGAATGTTTCTCAATTTTAACCCTCTTGAAGAGTTTCCTTTTTATTTTTAATTCCTTTGTTGCAAATTGTATGTTCATCTTTTTGCATGCATTTAAACTCTTACAGTTTGTTTAAAAAAAGGGTTTAAAAAAGTTCTCAAAAGCTGAGATATTTCAAATTTAAACTGTTATTGTCTGAGATGATGAAGGCTCATGAATAAATTTCGATTTCTTTTTGTAACAGAGCAAAACTGTGTGTTTTGCACACAACTTTTAAGTCACAAACATATACAAGACCACCAAATAAAAGCAGCTATAACAAAACTTTTTGGGGGGGGGGGGCTTGATGCATGCAGTCACCTGTTTTTGCATCAGCTTTTCTATTTACTGAATAAAGAGAGAAACCACACTGAAAACACAACCATCAGCAAAACACACAGAATATGTTGTGTATTGTTGATCCATAACCAATGGCCGAGCTGCGTCTGTTTGGGGGTGGAGCTCTGCTGGATGGTGGATGATAGTATGGAAATGATAACCAGCATGTTGTGGTGCTCCACGGTGAGAGGTATTGTTTGAAAAGGTTCAGCCTTTCCGGCAATACATCTCTGAGTGACCCATCAGAAAGGTAGGTGTCATGATCTATTCTACGGCTATTCACAAAAAAAAAACTTTGCTGTCTTTATTTAAAAGTAGTGACGTGAATTGATTTTTAGCAGTGTTGGTCACCTTTTTAGCATCTCTAGAAACTTTTCAAGCACTTTTTTTTCAGTGTGTTACAAAGTCCCACACAGAGTAACATACGCACTAATGTAAACGCTTGGTGTGCTTTTAACCTAAAACCTGGACAAACATTGCTGCTCAGCCACAGGATGAATAAATGCGGCAAGGTGCAGCGAGTCAACAGCAGAAATCTGCATCACATGATACTCAGCTAATCCCAGTGTTGACAGAGCATGTGGATCATTCTGGATGTCTGTTGTGTTAGTGGTGGCGGGCGTGCGACTTTGTTAGTGCAGTGACAGTAAATTCAAAGCCAGGTTGAAAGGCAGCCAACACTGTTTTCAAATGCTGTAGATAAGGTTCCTAACTATAGTATCTAAACATCAGACAATATTGCTCTACTAAACGCTGTGTTAATGCCTGGAGTTGACTGTAACGTTCTGTCCACGCCACTCTTCTGTGTGCTTTCAGCTCTCCTGAGATGGCCAACCAGCAGAGGCTCTCCTCTTTATGGATTTTGCTGTTGATAATGGCCACGCTGTGCCCTGGCGCCCAGCATGTGTACAGTAAACGAGGAGGCAGCTTCAGGGGACGCGGTAAAGGTGATGGGGACAAAGCGCCTCCGTCCCGGGGGCGAGGCTTCTCCAAGCAGGGACTGAAGTGGGCTGGAACCGCTGCCGGGATGCTGGGCGGAACGGGCATTGGCTACGGGCTGGGCTTTCTTGGAAGGCCAAAACATGGTTCTGGGAACCATAAAAGTGCCTCTTCAGAGCAGAAACAACAGCCCTATTACCAGGAATCTCAAAGACACAGCAACCAGTCTCTCTGGAGAGCTTTTGTTAAAGGGGCTGCCCCTGCCTCGCTGAACACCGCCTTTCACACCCTCGGACACGTGGTGCCGTTTCTTACCACGGTGTGGATAAGAGACATTTAATCCAATGTCTAATTGCGAAGAAAACTATCAAAATAACAGTTTCATTAAAGCTTCGATAAAAAGTATTCTTCGTGATGTTTACTTATTTATATTATTTATTTCTAACAAATTAATTGTGAACACTCATGGATAATTTATTATTAACCATTCATCTATCCATTATCTTATTCCCTAATGGGGTTGCAGAGGGAAGTTATTATTAATTATAGAAAAAACTCAAGTTATCATGAATGACTTCATCAAAATAAGCGAATTTCTTTTCTCTCTGAAAATGTAGGACAACTTAGTCTGGCATGGGTTTTTTCTGCTCATACAAAGTGTTTCAAAATCCAGTCAGCAATAGGGGAAAAAACTAAACAAACTGGGAATAATGCTGGGAAATTATAGCCTTTACTCGAAAAACTTGTTTCGAATGGTATTTTATTAAACACATACACATCCATGACATACCATGTTAGGATTTAATGACAAACACAGACATTATTTTTTTATGAGTGCAGGTCAAAAAAGTGAGCTTATCCCAGACGTCAACATCTTCAGTATGCTCACAGAATATCCAGATCTAAAGGGAATAAGTGCACTTTACAGATATTCTACCGACAACATGTATAATACAGCAAACATGTCATTTCAAATCAACTTAACAAGCCACAACAAAATAAAGTCAGCCTCTTAACTGAGGAATAGAGAGAAAAAATGAAAATATTAAATTTGAGACCAGCTACGTGAAAAAGCAGAGACATTATTGTACAAAGGATGAAGAGGCAACAATAACTAATTTTTCAGTGTGTGTTTTTTCAGTTAAAGTCCCTTTAATATGTCAGATAGTCTGCAAATGTAATTTTTCTCAAAGGTAAGAGAGAAAAGCTTGGTGAGGAGTTAGAATCCGTGTTACTATATGTACATCATGACAGCTATAGAAGGTTAGAGTAAAAATCAAACATGTATATACAGGGCTAACAAACCCTAGCCAGTAACTATCTCAACTTGTTTTGCAGGAAGGTGCAGGCGATTAGAGGAAAACAGATGTTCACAAAAACTGGTGACCAAACAACCTGGGGTGTTTGTGTCTGATGAAACTTTATAGAGTATACATGAGAACCTCAGCAATTTACACTGCAATAATCCATATCATTCAGGTACATATCAGAGTGTTGTCCAGTCTCAATATTAGGGGCTTATTAGTGTCAATCTGAATATAACAAAAAGCTGTATGTGATTAGACAAATGAAGGAGAAAGATGGCAACAGCACATATGACCTCATCGGATTTCAGCATTACTATTAGGAGCCGCAATCCAGGAATTTACAGAGAAATAAAGTTATTCTTTACAAAGTTTAGCTGTTCATACTGAAATCAACTGTTTACATGTAGTTTACATTCCTTGCCCCGTCTTTTTTTAATCACTTTTTAAATTATTCGGAACAAAGCTGAAGTGTGATTTTAATAAATGTCTAACAAGGAATCAAACAATGTTATTTTCTTTAAATGGTTTTACCATAAATTAATCTGAAGCTGTGCTGTAAAATAATAAAAGGACAACTTCAGTTTCTCGTCATTAAAATTCAGCTTTTGAAACCATGCACATTGTTTAAATTTTATCTTTCCAGTTTATGTCTTTACCATTGCACTTGCAGTGGGATCTGTTGAGCACCAACTTTATTCTGAAGGAAAGAAAAAAAAAATGTGTTGCTATGTCGGTTAAATTTAAAGGGGAGTAAAACACTATGTTGTTTCTCACCCAGATAGATTGCTTCACTTCAAACCAATTCCTAAAGGTTAAGAGGAGGAAGATTTCTCCAACCCTTTTTTGCCAAAGAGTTCAGTTTAAAAATTGATTATGGTATTAGATTCACTAGGTGAAATCCAAAGCTTATCTGGAGACGCCATTATGGACACAGTTTGCACCAAAGTGCCCATCTGTTCCATGATGCGGCTGTAAAATGGTCATGTCTAATGAGGTACATGCCTGTGCATCCACAAAACTCAAACCTGATCCCTCCCCTCGGATGACTCACCACATAATGCGATCAGATCCATTAGCTTAGAAAGATGGTGTCAAACCACACTGAAGACTGAAGACACGTTCATCGTTTTTCATTGTCAGCTTTTTCAAAACTAAGAAACTTCCCTGTGACTACACCTGTCTTTTATACATTCAGTGCTTAAAAAAAAAGCTATGCAATTTTTGCAAACAAACATTTTCAGGGAAATAAAACTACGTATCTTGTGAACAAAAAACCAAAGATTTAAATAGTACTTTAAAATGCTGCCTCTTAGATCAGACTGCTTTAAATAGTGCATTCATGTTTTTTTTAGCTCTCTTCAGAAATTTTAAACCATACATGTATACAGCTATGATTTATGCTATGGAGGTACTTATGCAAGTACTGAACATGCAGTTTAAACGGGGACGGTGGAAATCCACTGGAGATGGAATGCCTTTATTTTTCTTCACTGGAGCAGGAGCATGCTGGACAACAGCATGAGGCAGGAAGTGAGGAGTTGCATCACCCCATAATTCAGAGGACTGCCGTGGCTGTGCTGAATTTGTTGCTCAAATTTCCGTTCCTGCAGAAAGCGCTCAGAGTAGATCATGTACTGCTCCACACAGCGCCGGGACTTCACTTGCTCAATTAGGGCTGGATAGCCGATTTCCTCAATACTGACGGTGTCATCATCCTCATTTGCTCCAGTGTTGGAAGGGGAGGGGCTGCTGCCTTTCTCTTTAAGAGGCTCGCTGCTATTCATGCAGCGACTCATGAAGCTTTCGTAAGACTCCGCCCTGGGAGGAGGCTTGTAGACGTAATCGCGGCCATAGTCTTTCTGATCAGTTGACTGGGTTCCGTAACGACGGTACATGTAATTGTTGTAATACTGTTCTTCTTCAGGGTTGCGGAAATTAAAATGTGGTCGAGGGAAACGTCCCAGTCCATATCCAACGGCCATTCCGGCAACAGCCCCGACACCAGCGGCCAACATGGCTTTTTTAGCAAAATTTGTGGACTTGGGCTGGTACCCCATGTTTTGTACGGAATGAGAGAAAGGAGACCCCCCCATGCCGTGACCACCGTAGCCATAGCCTCCTCCTCCAAACCTAGGACTGAGGATCTTATTGTTTGGGTTCCAGTTGGGGTAACCGCCTCCTGCTCCACCGGGGTAGCCCCCTGGATTTCCCCCAGGCACACCCCAACCCTGTCCTGTATTTCCCCCTCTGACTGGGTAGCCACCTCCTGCAGGGTACCCACCTGGATATTGGTTAGGATAGCCACCTGCAGCTGGGTACCCCCCTGCCCCTGGATACTGGTTAGGGTAATTCCTTCCAGGATTTTGGTTTGGATAACCTCCTCCGGCAGGGTATCCACCTGCTGCTGGATAGCCTCCGGCAGCGGGATTTTGATTTGGGTAATTCCCTCTACCTGGGTATTGGTTAGGATACCCTCCTCCAGCAGGGTATCCACCTGCTGCTGGATAGCCTCCGGCAGGGGGATTCTGATTTGGATAATTCCCTCTACCTGGATATTGGTTAGGATAGCCACCTGCTGCTGGATAACCACCTCCTGGATTGCCACCTGCTGGATAACCACCTGGATTGCCACCTGCTGGATAACCACCAGGATTTTGGTTTGGGTTGCTTCCAGCTCCTGGATACCTCGCTGGATTTTGTTGTGGATATCCTCCTGGATTAGTGTTGCCTCTTCCTGGGTTAGGGTAACTTCCACCAGCTGGATATGGATTGGGGTTGCGATTGGGAGTCTGTGGTTGTCGAGGATAGTTTCCTGGCTGAGTGCTGGACGGCTTTGATTGTGTCCCACCTTTACTGCTTGTTGATGATGTCTTCTTGCTGCTACTGCTGCTACCCTTCCGGATACACGTCATTTCAGGGATCAGGAGGGACAGAATAAGAAGGGACAGAAGACCCATCTCAAACAGTCTCCACATCTTGGCCTTTGAGAAAAAATATAAAGCAGTAAAGTATCAGACAACAAAACAAATACCGTTATCCTTGCTCTTTTTTTAGGTGCTCAGCAGGACGAAACGCTGAAGTGCATTATTACTTTCTCTTTAGCTGATCATTAACACGCAAGATTAGACATCTTTAAAACGATTTATTTGAATAACCCCATGTTGGCCTTCGGTAAGTCCGTGATCTGAGTCAGTTTCAGAATGTTAAATATAAAGTTTCAGTTATACTGAAGCGGGCTACTCTGGTTATTTTCTCAGATTTTTGCTAAAGAGCCATCCATGCTACAGAATCCTCCCATCCCTCTAAGCTAGCTAGTTATAATGGACGAACGATCACTGCATAGTAATCGTGCTGCCTGTTTCCGTAACAACCCAGAGCTATTTATTATAACGGGAAAGCGTTTCTCGCTTGTTCATAAACTAACGTTTACTATAGATATATCAGATCGTCATACTTACCACTGAACAAAATGCGTGCTGCCGATCTCGGTGGTATTTCGGTTAAAAAATCCGTCTGTTGTTTACCCTCTCTCGCCCCTCTAACTCAGTGGGTTTATCTGATCAGGCTGCGTTCGATTTATTACCTAGAAATGCCTTTGAGGACAGAGAAGGGCGGGGACTATTCGTTTTCACCGCTGAGCGACCAGAATCAACGTCTAAAACCATGGATGTTTTTTTCTATAGTTTATTCTAAGCTTGTTTATTACGTAGGTTTTGGTTGCTGACACCACAAAAGCATACACAATATCAGCTGCTATCTTAACTTTTTTTATTTTGTGTCGTGATGCCGATACGTTTCAGGTATGTAATGTTTAACAACCATGGAAGGCCAAAGGATGAGTATATTTTAGAAGGTTGCTATTTTTGTTAAATCAAAGAAAATACATTAACAGGCTAAATAGATGAGCTCTCTTGTATTACATTAGTGTTTCTTCCTAGTGCTCTACACCTGCTAGCTCTGGGTACACAGAACAAGTGCACCTCGAGACAGAACCTACTTCCGGTGACAGTCGCAGCGCACATATGATCACATCAGTGGCGCAGAGCCCTGGAAAAAACTAAAAAAGACCGATGCTAATTTCTTCCACTGTCTTATTTAATTTATTTATCATGTCAAATACATAAAAATCGTAACATACAAAATAATGAAAGATTTAGGTCTCGTATATTTTATAAACTAAATATTTTTGAAACTGTAGAATATGTTAAAAATTAATTAACGTTAAGTGGCTTTGCATTCACAAAAAAAGACATAATAAAATACAGAACCAGATACATATTTGAAGAGAGATTGTTGAACTTTGTAAAAAATTACAGTTTGTATTATTATTATTTCATTAGATTAGACACTGATATAGTTTTTTGTAACTGTGTTTTTATCTCCTCATAATTTACTATACAATAGATCTATATAGGAAAACAGAGTGTAGTAGATAACTGCTTTAAGTTTCATTTAAGAAATGAACATCCGCTGAGATAACTGTTTAATTTGTAGTAATGACCAGCGGAAATGGAAAGTAAATGTCTCATTTGTCCACATTAGATGGCACAAATACATTTATGAACGGACACAGGTCAGAGTATACAGAGTATACATTTTGTCTTGAATACAGACAAACATCCTTTTTGAGAAACGAATCTTCCTTTTTTCTTACTATGGCATATTTTGGCATATGATTATATTTTTAATAATGTTTCCCATTTTAGATATTAAAGGCTAAAATATACCCGGGTTAATGCCTCTGGAGGCCACTTAAATGTACAGTGCAGATTTTCGGTCAAAGACCGGGCACCCCGTGAAATAAGAAGTCAACGAGTACGAAAGTTTAGGTAGCGAGCTGCTACATCTCCCTCCTATGTCCCCTCCTCCCTCGAGCCTCCTCTCTGGGAGGAGCCAAGTGAACGCACGCGGCTGTGACGTAATGGTTGTAAACGGTCAAACACCCGTATGTACTCGCAGCTTTGTGTCCGGTGACAACATGTCGGTGAGGAGAGAGCCGAGTGGAAGTACTGGAGGGTTCGTAAAATGCACACTTGAGACTTAAAAGCGCGACAGAGCAGACACGACGAACAGTGGCAAGTTTTAGAGAAACCGCTGGAGCTCCGTTACTTTTTACCGCAGCAGGCCGCACGGAGCCGAATGGACGGATAAAAGCAGACAGCCAGACGGGGCTTTATCCGGAGACGCGCAGGCAGGTGGCAGAGCCGGTTCGAGAGGGAGAAAGAAGGGGGGGGGGCGGTTTGTTCGGACTCTAATCGAGACGGGGTTTCTCCTTGCTAGGGGATGTTATCCGTACTGTCTTATGGAAGACTGGTTGCCAGGGCTGTCCTGGGTGGACTCTCTCAGACTGACGGTCGGGACTACAGTCTGATCACCGCCAGTTATGGCTTCGGCAAAGACTTTCGTAAGGGGATCCTGAAGAAAGGGATGTGCTACGGCGACGACGCCTGCTTCATTGCGCGGAATAGAACTGCGGACGTTTTGGGTAAGACTTCGCGGATGGAAATGACTGTCACGGGCTGCTGGGTGCCTGTTAGCTCCTGCCTGCTCGATTGACCTTCATGATCTAGCCTGCACGTGTACCGACCACACGGATGAAAACACAGCAGCCCCCACCCCCTAGAAAACACAGCTCTAACTTTCTCTGTGCTGTCGTTAAGGAAGACTTGCGTTCTTCCTGTTGATTTGAATAATATTTAGTAAAATATTGTTGGACGCAAAAGCACATGTTGTCACTTCATTTTAATGCAAGAACTGGTCATTTATCGTTAACAGGTTTTGCATAGAAACGCCCAATGACCTTTCACCTACATACATCGTAGTTGGGTTGCGTGCGAAAATACGGTTTATTTGATGCCTAGGTTATAAATGAATGTTGTTAATGATGAATGTAACTAAAAAAACAACCTATTGAAATTGCTGGACTGAACTCTACAATGTCTTGCAAAGGTCAGAATGGTTGAGCGTGGAGGCAGCCATGTTGCTAACAGTAACCTGCTAGCTTTTAGCACAGTGCTTTGTCCTCACGCTCAGCCGGCTTTAGGCTTTATTAACACAGCCAAATACCTAGCAAGCCACATGGCTCCCTCGACACCTATGTGTTTTATAGTTCACAAGCAATGTCCAGACTCCCATGTGCGAACTGTTGAAATGGAATAAAAATAGTCCGGATCAAATTGCCCCCAGAACTTCACGTGTCACACATGGCAAATAGAAACTGCGTGGCAGGGTAACACGTTTTTCTAAGGTTTGTTGTGTTATTAGGGGAAATCAAGTCCTCGATTCTGGCCTATCCTATTGTTCTAAAGTAGTTTTTCACTTGTACATGTGAATCTCTGGGAAACCTCACAACACAGTTGGTGGTTTCAGTTTCCTTTTTACTCGCCATTCACCACTACCATGTGTTTTTGAATCTGTATTCAGAAGTAGAAACACCCCCATATAGCTGTTAAATACTCTCCTGTAATCCCTGGCATTGAAGATGTATTCAATCTTTGCAGTAAAATGTATGTCTCAGCCACCATCCCCCCTCCTCTGGCAGTAAATGCTGCATTTTTAGATCTGCTGCATTGAACACTTCTCTTTAGCTTAATATAATTTGACAAAAAAACCTTTTAAGGAAAATCTTGTGCATCAGTTATCATTTGTTGTTTTCCACTTAACAGTGCCTCCATCTATGGTAAGCAGATTTCTGTAGGTTCCTGAGGTCAAATCTGGTGTTTCTCTCTTTTTTTTATTAGTAGCATTTGTGATAGTGTCTAAAGTCTTTGGAAATTCTTTCCCATTTTAAAACAACCTAATGCACTGGCAGGATTTTAGATGAAGGAATGACAGATTTTTCTGTCATCTTGTTTTTGGCTTCCAATTGGGCTGATCTGTTTGTTTTTGTTGTCTTTAATGTCCATTTTCCCCACCAGGTGTGGCAGATGGTGTAGGTGGTTGGCGCGATTATGGCGTTGACCCGTCTCAGTTCTCTGCCACCTTAATGAGGACTTGCGAGAGACTAGTAAAGGAGGGCCGCTTCACTCCCAGTAATCCAGTGGGCATTCTGACCTCCGGCTACTATGAGCTCCTACAGAACAAAGTTCCACTTCTAGGTGAGCAGACATTGATGGAAATAAAGTATGTGCACAGACAATACACCAGGATACTGTTGTAAGTGGTGGGGTGAGTTGGGCCTAACAGCATAAACATAGCTGCAGTATGAGTCAGACTGTCCAAGTGAAGTCCAGAGAGATGCATAACATTACATTATCATTGGTGGTTGGATTTATCTGCATTCCTTTTATTCTGAGCTTTTTGAAAAAAGCTAAACATTTTAAAGACTATACAAAGGAGAACCTAAATACAAATATACAATATTTAGATGCACAGAACTCATTTAGTGTTTCTTTTTAGTCATTAGTTTTTCTACAGTGTGGGTCCTACTTTTTTTGTTGTTTTCTTATTTAATCTCCATCCCAATCAGTGCCTAAAAGGTAACAAATCAATTTGTTCTTGGCAAATCTTCTGGTCTGATCTGTACAAGCTTAGAAAAGTTGTTGTTTAAAAGATTGCTCGTTTTCCCAAAAGGTTTAGAAGCAATCTGGAAGTGATACTACAGGTGGGTTGTTACAGTTTTTAAAGCAGGGTCCTGCCAAATATGTGACCTAGGTCACATTTCTTCCGAGGCTCAGTGTCTCTGGGCAAGAGCCAGTGCAGACGCCCAATGGCTGTTGTAACATTTGCCAAAGGCCCTAATTATATTTTGGGAAGCTGTGACAAGGTCAGTACTTGACCGTAGCAGCTCAAGGTTACAGGGGCTGTTGAAAACTGCCGTCAGTGGGGATTTGGGACAAGCAGGAGAAAGCGACTCCGTGTTTGTTTTTATTTCCACTGTCAGGGAACTATCTAACGGTAGAAAAAATACGATGCCCATTAAGAAAGCATTCAGTTCACATGGATGGATTTTTTTGTCATCTTAAATGAATTCTAATCCAAAACTGAAATTGTCTGAACAGTCCTGCACAATCATCATTATTTTGTGATGTTGTTTTCTGTGATGTCCTCTAATGAACTCTTAGTCCATTTACGGGCATGTAACCTTGTACATGTTTTTATTCTTGCCTGTTTATAGGTAGCAGCACAGCCTGTATTGTGGTTCTGGATCGAAGGAGTCACCGGCTTCACACGTGTAACCTTGGCGACTCTGGATTCTTAGTAGTACGAGGTGGAGAAGTCGTCCATCGTTCAGATGAGCAGCAGCACTATTTTAACACACCCTTCCAGCTGTCCATCGCTCCTCCAGGAGCTGAAGGAGTGGTGCTCAGCGACAGGTTAGTTTTTTCAGAGTTTGAAAAATCCTTACACAGCATTCAGGAGGGCAGTTTTAGAAATGAAAATGGGAGTTGTCTGGCATATATTGTGGACCGTAGCCAGGTGGCAGCTTTAAAACACACTTGGGAAATCATCCCTAAAGAATTTGACTTATGTGACTAATTCAACATATAGCTGAACTTCTGTTTCAGCTCGGAGCCTCAACAGTTGTCACAGTAGGGTTTGTATACTTGTTGTACATTTACATACACATCCACCTGATTTGCGTGTCCAAAGAAATTTTAGACATCTGATTAAACTAGACACACCTACTTTTTCTTGTAAAAAGCTAACAGGGGTTACAATAAGGCATTTGAGTCACTGTTTGCTAGATGAACGACACTTAAAGAGAACAGATCTACTCTGAGGTCGTCTGTGGCCACCTTAATTTCACATTTTCATCCACAGCCCACATGGAAAATCCCTCCCGAGTCTTTTCATCGCTTGATGTTTTGGTTAAGATCTATGTGATTTGTAAAGATAAACACAGCACATTCATATCAATAAAACCTTATGAAATGTCCCATGAGATCATGTGAGGACAGGTGAGGTTCACGCTCCAACTCGCAAAAGATAATATCAAGAAACCATTTGGTTTAGGTCCATAGAAGTATGTAAGATAATGCAACAGAACTCTCCATTTTCAACTGAAGTTACCTTTCCAGTCTTAACTTTTCATTTGAAAAGAATTAATGTGGAAATGTTCTCAGGCTTTTCTCGCTACTCAGACGGTATCACTGCTTGATTTTGACTTAGGAAAACTATTCCTAATTAATTTGCCATGTCCTATCTGGAGCATTATAGCAGATCAAGCCATTGGACGTTTCCCTTAAGTTGCATTTATAACTGCGCAGTAAAAGTTAACTCAAGATCTACAGTAGCAAGAGATCCGAGTTCCTGGGAAATAAAACTTGAGTCTTGGTCATGGTGTAAGTAAACAGGGCCTAATTGTTTCTGGCAGGGACACTTGGGGCAGGCTGCTTTTAGGTCAGCTTCCAGATTAAACGCCTGCTCCAAATGTACCTTAAAGATCTGGCTGTGACTTCTTACCTTAATTCCACATAGGAAACTGTTGCCAGCAGCTCAGGGTGCTCCAAGCTCAGATTTCACTTTTCACATGACTGATTTGGCTGCCCCCTTTTTTCTTTTCCAGTCCCGAAGCAGCTGACAGCTCCTCTTTTGATGTGCAACTGGGTGACATCATCTTAACAGCCACTGACGGACTATTTGACAACATGCCAGACTACATGATTCTACAAGAGCTTAAAAAACTCAAGGTATCTCATTTGGGTCGCATCTTTTTTGAGCAGGTGACTAAAATCACTGCATATTTGTCACACTGTAACACTTTTCTGCATTTTCTTGCCCTGTCAGACTACAAACTATGACAGCATTCTGCAGACTGCTCAGAGTATTGCAAAGCAAGCTCATGACCTGGCCTACGATCCCAATTATATGTCCCCTTTTGCACAGTTTGCCTGTGATAACGGGCTGAATGTAAGAGGTGAGGATATTGACTTTTTTTATTAATCGGTGGAGTTATTTATTTCATCAAGTTATGGGGGAAAAATGCTTCTCTTGTTGTTCACTTGTGTCATTGTTGGTCTGTCTTGTTTTTCTTCTACAGGAGGGAAACCAGATGACATTACGGTGCTGCTTTCTATTGTGGCTGAATACACAGACTAAAAGTGTGCGTATGTGTGAGTGTGCTTCTCTGGGGCTGATCCTTCCTCGCCATCTGCCTGAGTCTTCCACCTGCAGCCCTCCCAACACGCACTGCAGGCTGACAGGGGGAGGTCCATCAACACTGCTCACTCTCCGCACAGCATGGCTGACATCCACTGGTGTTTTATTCATTTAGTTTTCGTCCACTGTTTGAAGTAGGTTGGGAACAGTCATGGACAGGAGACTGTGAGGATGTTATCCCGGTGACCAGTGGTGCAAAAGGAGCCTGAGAATGGCAGACCGATAACCCCGCATGGCACCAGCTTTTAGGTGCTGTGACAGGGCAGGAGAGTTTGGGTCAGCAGAGGGCTGTAATATCTAGCAGTCTTTGTGTATTAAACACATGGGCCATGAGTTGGGCTGTCCTTCAGCTCACGGTGACGGTTATTGAAGCAGGCTGTCAATCTCCTGTGTTTTAAGTTGTTCATTTGCTCCTTGTAAATGTGTTTGAACTGAGCGCAGAGGTTAGACTGAGGGCGCGGCTTGGGGAACGTTGGTGAATAAAATGTGGGATTTGGCTTTTAGAAAAAGGTTTCTAAATGTGAACAAATAAATCAAGTAAAACTGTATAGAGAAAACATGCGTGCTGAAGCGTTGGTATGAAAGTTAATCAGGTCTGGTCACAGTTGGGGACTGTTTGTGCGTACATCCTGATGAGTTGTAAATATTTTTTTCTGTTTTTTTTAGGGCTGTATCCAAGCCATCATGTTGTATTTTGAGTCTAAGAAGCAAAGCGTCATTTCATTACTAGTGTGGAAGTTAAAAGCACTCGTTCATGAACATTTTTTCTTGTATAGATAATCTTGAATTCATCTTTTGAATCCCTCACTTCCAGTTCCTGAAATGAACAAGATGTTTGCTGGGATTTTCCTTATATCAGTTGTGTGTAGAAAAAAAAAGTTAAAGTGTGTGTGTGTTTGATGGGGGT
The DNA here is from genome assembly GCA_013363375.1 of Menidia beryllina. Lineage (NCBI taxonomy): Eukaryota > Metazoa > Chordata > Actinopteri > Atheriniformes > Atherinopsidae > Menidia > Menidia beryllina. The sequence goes on along the minus strand of JABUIW010000124.1, from coordinate 6,097,316 downwards.
GGGGTGGGGGGGGGGTGTACTGTCTTTAACGGTAATATTTGTTATCTCGAAGCTGAAGCTAGCATCTGGATATGCTTACTATTGCAATGATAGGTCAGGATAAAATTAAAAGAAAATTTATTTTTTTAACATTATTTTTGTCTGAAAAGTAACACAATATAACAAGTGACTGAAAGCCCACACTTTCTTAAAAAACAAATCACTTGTGCTTTGTGTGTGTGTGTGTGTAATTCCTCAGCTGCTTATTTCAGTTCACATCTGTTGGCTGCTTTTGTTTTTGTAATTCCGATGTCTTGATGTGAGTGACCTATATGTAAAAGAATAAGTGTGCGTGCGCTAACGTGTGTGCTGGATTTAAAACGACGTTCCTATAAACAAAAAACAAATCATACAGCTCATGATAGTCTTTCTTTGTCTAACACTTCTGCCAAGTGATTTAGGCAACATCTTCAAAGTTTAAAAGAATGTGCACCAAAGACACGTTTTGTCTCTACTTGTTGTGCGTTGTTCACTGAAAATACAGCAATACTGTAAGTTCTTTGTGTTCAGAGTTGTTTATGATGGCCAGATGCGTCAGTAGAAATGTTCAGAGTGATATTAAAATGTGATTCTGTGCTTCAGATGTGTCAAAGAATGAGAGTTGTATCATATTCCTGCCAGGTTTCAGTTATATGTTCTATATGACTGGTTATCAACAAGTAACCAAAGAAAGAAAGCCATGAACTAAATCATAATTTCTGGTACTGTTCTGTAAAACCCTTGTTTATCGACTTCAGTATCCACATGTTCCTCTATCTGCTGCAGCAGAACATGCGGTTGGTTTGTAAAAGAATCAACTGGTTCTCTGTGTTTGCTTTGCTTTAGATTAATGAGTTTATTTCTGATGGGAAGTGAGAATCTGATGTTACTCCACAATTACCATGTTTCACATGTGTTCAGATTGGACTGGTCCTCTTTCTACTTAAATTCAATGTTTTGTTTGCATGTTTGATGTCTTAGCTACTTGCACCAATTGACAGTTCATTTCTCAGATTTGGATTTTCTTTCTTACTTTTCCATTATGAGGATGAGCACAGATTCAGCCTTAAAACATAGACCTGTAATCCAGAGGCCTTTCCTGTCATTGCAAGCTTGTCTCGTGTCTGCTGTATTTCCCTGTGTTTGATGCAATTGAGGTGTCCCATCCCATATTTTATTTTATTTTTTTGGTCCCATCTCCCAACAACGCCGTTCTCAAAGGTGCTTCTGCAATGTGGTGATATGATTGTGTTTCCAGCAAGTGAATGAGAGATACGCCTCTGTCTACAGCATAACAATGCAGGTCTAATTTATGTAAATATGTTTTCAAATATGTACAATATTTAAATAAAGAATCTAGTATTTCTACTAAATTTGCTTGCGGGTTATTCATGATGCCAATGTTTATCTTTTAGTCAGATGCAGCTGATACACCAGGCACATGGGGTTTCATGCTTGGAAGGGATTTTAAGAGAAGTGCATCAATGAACAGTAGAGCAATCTTTCCTTAAACTAAAAATATCAACTATCCTCACAAGGTTCCCTGCTGACACAAAGTATTTTAGTTAGTTTTACTCAGAATAGACTGTGATTTTGTGTGTATCTGATGTAGAGAAGACACCTATGTGAAGAAAAAAACACTCAAAAGTGAAGAATATTTCTAAACTCATGATCACTGAGTTGAGAATAATCACATTACAATTTTTCAGGGGCCATGTTGACAAGTCCCTTCAGCCATCGTTGGATGCTATAGTTTATCTTTAATTTAGATTAAAAAAACGTATGCTGAACGTACAAAGGATCCAGATTCTGGTCGACAGATTGCAGTTTGATCACAGGAAACTATCGACTGAACCCTGAATGTTGTGAATTAGGCTGTCACTGTACAGGTACAAGCAACCTCCCATCGGAGGTCATCGGAGTGTGTGGTTTTAAGCGGTAGGTGGCAGAAGGGAGTCGCGGGATGCCATGGATGTTTTGTTTACAAAGCTACTCAAGGCAGGCACTTTATCTCCGTCGAATAAAGCAGCTAACCTACATTCTTGCTGACTGCAGAGGTTTTCGCTGTGTGTGTCAGCTGACAGTTGTATGAGGCTAGCATGTTAACTTCGCAGTTAGCTCGCACGTTTCTTCCAAATTTATCGTTTTTTGAGGACGGAGCTATTGGGTTTTTGAGGGCACTCAGGCTGGATCTTTTTTTTAACCGGATATTTAATTCTGTGTATAATTTGAGGAAATTCAACACATAAACCAACCGCTTAAGTGACTATATTAGCATTAGCGAGCTCCTGCTAGGGAAAAGATCCTGAAGCTAACTAGCTGAGAGTAGCTAAAGGAGTGGGCGTCTGCCTGAGCAGGGCTAAAGTGTCCTTTTTAACTTTAGTGGGAACCCTAAGCTGTCTGCATCTCCTGAGGTAAATGTTGATTAAATGGCAAAAACTGAGCAGGGCAATGGACTCGACGTGCGTGACAGCACAGAGAAGCTGACGGATAATGGAAGAGGAAGTTCACCTAGATCCGACCCAGAGGTGAATGGCACCATCCCCGCAGAGACGGAGGTGGACAAGTACGGCTTCACAGGAGGAGCCCAGCAAAACTCCAGAAACCTGTGAGTGGTATTCCACACCTCCAAGGTTTTATTTAGACGGCCAGCTGGTTGTAGGTATTGTCTAATGCTCCCAAAGGCTACCTCAGAGGTATAAATGTCTCGACTGTTGTGAAAAACAAGTGGTGTCTTTTCTTATATTGCTACATTATCATTTCAAACATGACTCAAGTATTTACAGTGATTGGAATGGAAGAAAAAAGGTTTTCTCGTGCCCTCTTGACCTTGTCCTATGGCCCATTCGTCTTAGTCATTCATTCCTTTTATTTTCCAGGCATCTGAACCAAATACTCAATAAAAAGGGAAAGTCTGGCCTAAAAACGAGTGAGCCCCACTGGTGATGCATTGATACATTGTAAATGCCTAATACACAAACCAACACCAAGGTTTAGTCGGGTTATAATTCACGCTATGGCTTCGATTTATTTATTTTTGTTGTTGCTGGCTGGCCGTCTTTTTGTTCGGCCGGCATTTGTAATAGAAAACCACCTAAACCCTGTAGGGCTGAGTAAGCACTAATGGGAAAACATGAGTCTAGGAAGGTCCTTATATGTTCTTAACTGACAGTGACCAGCACGCACAGGAGTTAACTCAGGAGACCTGAGTTAATGTTAAACCCTGAAGTAGTCCTTTTACATCAGTTTTGCCAGTGACACCATAACAATATTCAGCCGTATCACAGGGAGTCGTTTATTTATTTATTTATTTTCATTTTTTTTTTACCTTGTCCTGTTCAGCATTATGGTAGTAGAACTGAAATCTGCGTCCCGTGCAATGCTGAGCAAAATTGCTTTGCCAAGGGAGTCGTTTTTAAACGCACTCAATAAATTATATAATTTTTAATGATTTATTGATATTCTTTTTTCAATGTTTTCGTTATAATTAAAGTCTCAATTGCCGTCGGAACTATTGGGGAGATGTGATCAGAATGATCTGTCACCACGACTACAGAAAAAAGGCGCAGTGATTTAGATTTAGATTTGTTCACACAGGTCTGCAGTTTTGCGGGATGACATGGGACGCCTGTGTGTGTGTGTTCGATAGACAGTTGTGACAGCCCTTTTAGTGTCGGAGGCTCCGTTGAACTAAATCACAGGAAAGTTCTCTCGCAGCTTCCTGTTTTCATTGTACTTTGCTGCCGATGGCAAATGTTCAGCTGCTTTGTCTGCCGGACAGAGACTTCCTGTATGTAATAAGGAATTGATGACCCGCTTTCCCCTCCCTCTGATGACAGGATCCTCCTGGCATAAGCACAGGGAAGTGACAGAGTACCGCATAGCCATTGTCGCTTTGTTTGAACACTTTTGTTCCCCCTTCTCTAGTGCTGAAGAGGTCCCCCCTGAGGTGTTGAGGCAGAGGGAGGCAAAGTGGCTGGAGATGCTCAACAGCTGGGACAAGTGGATGGCCAAAAAGCATAACAAGGTCCGCTGTCGGGCGGGAAAAAAAGGCTGTTAATGTTTTTTATTTCTAATTTTCTTTCAATCAGTTCCTTAATGTCTGTGTTACTGGCAGCTCTTTCCCTGTCTCCCCATCCCCATAGACTCATGAGGTCATGTGCGTGTGTTGGCTAACAGGTGAAAGAGCGCTGTCAGAAGGGGATCCCTCCATCCCTGCGAGGCCGGGCCTGGCTCTATCTCACTGGGGCCAAAGTGAAAAGGGAGCAAAACCAGGGCAGGTTTGAGGTCAGTGGTGCCTTACGGTCCCCGTTTTCACCGCACGCCCCTGTCAGACACAAGCATGTTCAAGTGTAAAGTGTAATTGATCAATTCTGTCAATACTACAGGGCCCTTCTCTACTCCACTTGCCATTAATGTGCCCATCAAATGGTGATGTTAGGTTCCATTATAAGATGTTCGTGATATGTGTTGCAGAAGCTGTAAAGTAAATTGTGTGTGTTAAAGGAGCTGGACAACCAATCCGGGGATCCTAAATGGGTCGATGTCATTGAGAGGGACCTTCATCGGCAGTTTCCCTTCCACGAAATGTTTGCTGCAAGAGGAGGTCACGGGTAAGCACTCCCTTATGTGGACACATTTACGTTAGTCTTTTATGGACTGAGCAAAGTTTGAGGCGCCGTTAAATTTTATGCTCTTGCATTCAGGCAGCAAGACCTGTTTCGAGTGCTGAAGGCATATTCTTTATATCGACCAGAAGAGGGCTACTGCCAGGCTCAGGCTCCCATTGCTGCTGTTCTCCTGATGCACATGCCAGCTGAGGTGAACACACCCTGATGATTCAGCAGTCCCCAAGTCTGTTTTTCAAATGTAACATTTCTTGGTAACTTCTGGGATTGTGTTGTTTACAATTTTTGACAAGCTTTAGAACATGTAGAAATAGATCTAATCGATTAATTTTGCCGCAATTTGCTTAAATTAAGGTGTACTTATAGCCTTTTTCTGTCATAGGATGCTTTCTGGGTTCTGGTCCAGATCTGTGAGAAATATCTTCCTGGATACTACAGCACCGGGCTGGTATGTATTTTTTTTAAAAGAGCTATTCTGTGCCTGGACATTAAATGGAAACTTTTTAAATGAATCTAAACTTGTTGAAAGGACAGAATCTAAATAAGAATCTAAACTTGTAGAATGGGCAGGTAAACAGTTGGCCAAACAAGGCTCAAATAAAGTGTGATTGTACCTGAGCCCTCAGTCAAGACAACGCTTATATTCAGCTGGCTGTTTGTGCAGCGAGAGCTGGTGTCAGACCCGTCAGTCCAGTGTGTCTGCAGCTTTTCGCTGATATGCTTATGACCTAATAGCACGAGGTGGTGACCAGGCATCAAGGGCACGATAAGCAGACAATCAGATTAAGAAGAAAGACAGGAGTCTGTTGTCTCCCTCTGCTGACTGCCGCTGTCTGCACAGGAGGCCATCCAGCTGGACGGAGAGATCCTGGAGGCTCTGCTGCGGCGGGTGTCATCCGTGGCCTACCGCCATGTAAAGAAGCACAAACTGGAGCCGGTCCTCTACATGACTGAATGGTTCATGTGCGCCTTCTCTCGGACCTTGCCGTGGGCCTCGGTGCTTCGGGTCTGGGACATGTTCCTCTGTGAGGGTGAGACGCCGTACACGGCTACACTATGTCATTTTGACTACGGGAATTTGGCTCCAAACTGTGGAGGCATTTTCTGTTTAGCATGGCGGGGATTTGTGAACTGGAATACTCAGTATTTAATTTTGATGTTTGTCCCTGTTTCGTTAATTAATCTGTAATAACTGCGTGTATTCAGGTTTATTTTTAATCATCTGTTGTTTTGGTATTAAAGAAGAAAGACTGTACATACTTAGAGCATGCAGTGCCATAGAAATGATGCTGTAATGTGTTTGTTCTCAGTCCACATGGCTAAGCTGCACGCATCATCATCATCATGCCAAATATTTGAATCAGATCAATAAGTGTGATTGGTGCACCACATCGAGCCTCCGTTCTTTGTTCGGCTTCATGTTGTCTTGTGTTTCTCTCAGGAGTGAAGATCTTCTTCAGAGTTGGCCTGGTTCTCCTGAAATGCATGCTGGGAACTCAAGACAAACTGAAGACCTGCCAAGGTCTCTATGAGACAGTGGAGCTGCTTCGGACGATACAGCCACAGTACATGCAGGAAAGCTTCCTGGTGCACGAGGTACAGCGATTCCCAGCGGCGTTATTTATGCTGTCTGTCCATTAATGTGACCGTTCAGAAAATCCATGACTTCACCTTCCTCAGGTTGTGGAAAAACAAAGATGAATCCATCCCATTGCAAATTACGTTGTGGCTCACACCAATGATTGATGTGTTATAGGTTTTGGTGTTACCAGTGTCAGAGAAAGACATTGAGAAGGAACACCTTACCCAGCTGCGGCGCTGGAAAGAGACTCATGGAGATCTACAATGCAAGTCCCCTCCGAGGATGCACGGCGCCAAAGCCATAATGTCCGCCGAGCCACCCAGTCGCCAGGATCTAAAACAGAGGCCCACCATCATCGTGGAGTCTCCCCTGGCGTCCAAGACAGATGGGGTGCAAACAGAGGAGGCCAAGGGAACTAGAAAGACTAAAGAGGGAAATGGTCACAGAAGAGCTCTGCCGCCACTGGAGGTGGTCAACCCCTACGCTCCTGTCAGTGACCCGCCGTCACTCCGGGAGCACGAGGCCACGCGGGGCTCCAGGGAGAGCCTGAGCAGCGTGGAGCATGACACCTACCTGTAGCAGGGCAGTGTCTGAACCTTTTTTTTTTACTACAGTAAGTCATTCCACTCAGATATGTTTTTAGCAGCCGTGCTTATCAGCCAGGCGTCACGGTTTGTGTGACATGGGGAACTTTAGTATGCATCCCAGTCATGACGCCTGAGACTTGTGCAGCTGAACCTGATGCGGTTGGGCAGACTGTTTTCAGAGTGGGTTCAACCGTGGAGATTACTGGTTCCCGACCCTTTGTTTGCCAAGTTATACAGCCAAGAATGTAAAGCATGGGGTGAAGCGCATATATGTATGTTCCAGGGAGTTTGTGTGGAGAGAGATTTTCATTCATTTGTGAATGAGACGCTGAATGTTCAGGGATGCACACAGCCTAACGGGCGTTGCTGCTAGTTACCTGTTCACAGCAGAGCTAATCTGTTTTGACCAACTCTGACGTGGTTCTAATTGATGGGAATCTTTGTCTGAAACACCTGGCCCTCAGAGTCTTCCTTTTTGCCAACAGTAGTCACTACATTGTCAACGCAGACATTTCTATGTATCCTGCTTTTCTATTCTCATCCTTTCACACTCATTTGCTGACGTAGGAGCCCTTTCCACACAGCATTTGCACCATATCACCTTACTTAACCTGCCGCTCTGCCCCACTGATAGTCTCACAGAGCACATAGTGGAGTCTCAGCGCCCCGTCAGTGTGCGCTTTCCGTAACTCAAGCTAGTGTTACAGAATCAATCGGTGGGTGGTGGCAGCAGTTATGCCATGCTGGCTCACGCTTACACAAAATCTGACTACCTCTTTACAGCTCTGATACATATCAACATGTGGGCTCCGGCCTCCCATCCTGCCTCTGTACCTGCATAGGGCTTCACTCTACATCGCTCTTGCCTTGAATACGCTGTGTGGAAAGGGCTGCAGGTTATTGGAAATCTGTGCAGCCTGTAGAAGTCTGCGTTTGCTGTCTCTGAGCACACGGGGGCGTCCTGACACCGTAACCAGGCCTCTGGCTCCAGCAGCAGGGGGGAAAAAAACAACTGACGCCAGCTGTGTCCCGCTTAAGTACTTTTTTTTTTTTGCGATTAAGATTTCTATTCAGTGAAGAAATGTTGAACAGATAGTTGCCAGTTTTGGAGTGCAAATACTTTATATTTATGATTTGAATAAGAATGATACATTTTTAAGAATGTTAAGCTATTTTTGTGCAATCTCAATCAGACGTTTGTGGTTGCTTTGACCAGAGATTGTTGTTAAATTTTAAACCAAAAAGCAAAGTGGATGATTTTAACTGAAAAAATTCAACATTAAGTAATGATAAATTGATATTCAACATGTTTTTGACAGACGAAAAATTAACAAACATGGAAACCATAAATATTTGATGATAAAGGTTTAATAAAAAAATAAAAAAAATAAAAAGGTTTAGGATTGAATTCAGAAAACAGTACAATAAGCTGTTTTATTTATAGTTGCACATGATGGAACTACGTAAACAATTAGTTTCTCACGTTGTTTCTCATTGGTTGGGGAAATGTTTTGATTGTTAAACACAGAAGATTATCTTTTAAGTATTCCATAATTCAGAGCTGTTTTCTATCGATGCCATACCCTCTGAATTTATTTCCCAGCACACTGAAGCTTTTAATAGGATATTTTCATAACTCTGTTTTTCCGTACAACAGACTTGAGTTTTATCAACATGAATAACATCACCAGGATTCTTACAGTGTTGTTTATTGTGCCACTGGTCATCAACCAGCAAGAATGTGGAATTGTATAATCTACTTTTTTCTTCTGTATCAAGAGTTCAATTCAGGTAAACGTTGTGGAGAGAATAAAAGATGCACACTCCATCATGACTGCGTACTGCTTATTTTTAGGGCAAACACTTCTATATAAAACCCAGCGGGTAGGATTCAGCAGGATCTATTTGTAGAGTTGGAGCTGTATAGAGCAATCTATATCTGGTCTGATAAGTGTGTCCTTCTCAGAGGGATATGTCAGTCGCGTAAACGGAACAAACCAAATGCTGGCTGAGAGTTGGCCTTCTGACTTTATTGTGGTCAACAAGCATGGAGCGAATCGGATGGTCCCAGGACGTCACGGAATTCTACAAGGCCTTGGAAACAGGCCTTGTAGTTGTTTTTTGTTCTTTATCAGTGTTTAAAATGTTATTTCTGATCTTGCTGCTCTTTTGATTAATGGAACTTGAATTCTTTTATGTTCCAAACATAGAAGTTGACACCTTATTCAACTTTGCTCTTTCTAACTTTAATCAAAGACGACAAAACCAGACAAAGGGCAGCACAGACGGGAGGACACAGCATCTGAATCAACCCTGTGTTATCGCTCAGTACCCTCACAGCCCCCTCCCCCCCCCCCACCCACCCAGCAGCACACTTCCTTGGACACCTGTTTCTCCATCTCTTTCAGCTCTTTGAGGAATTTGCATCTCAAATAGGGCAAATTCCGACAGCACCAAAGCGCCTCACGCAGCCATTGGCTTCTGGTCCGTGAATGGAGTCTTCTGCGTACATACAGGCCTTCTTATTCTTCCATTTCCCCCTCAGCAGTCAGCTGCAGTTCAAGAAAATGACAACCAGGAATCTTCTCTGTCTATTTCATCAATTTAGTTCTCGCTCAGACTTGAGACATTTCTTGTCATATGACTTGGAACACAGATTAAAGACAGGGCTTTAGTTTAGCGCACCAACATGAAATTATAAACATTTTTTTTAGCTTCCTGGAGTCACGTTTCTCAGAGGAAGCCTTCCATCAAACTTCATTGTTGCTGGAGTCTATTCCAAAGATCATTGTCATGTCATTTTGGCATTTTTCTATTTGTCCCTCATATATCATCATCTCCTTTTGAGCCTTTCACTGTCTGCAAACAATGCGAAATTGTCAACCCCCTCTCATCCCAACTCCGCCCCTCACCTCAACCCGACCCCGCCCTGCCCCCCCACCTGTCTGTCTGTCTTCCACTCTGTCAGTGTTCAGTGACGCTGGCTATGACCAAGCCGAGACCCAAGAGAGGGTAATTGGAGACTGTCTTCATGATAAATCTGCAGAAAAGGAGGAGGACACATGACCCAGACTCAACCTTATAACCAAGGTCTCAAGAAAGAGCCCTGAGGTTTTTTCTTAAGGTTGGAGACTTCAAGAACCTCAGTGCTGTATGCAACACCATCACAGCGTCTTCTCCAGAATGCAGCAGGGTCTTTTATTACTTCAATGACAAATTCAAAAGTTTAACACGATACAAAAAGTTAGCAAAAAGTAATTGACAGCAGTTTAGTCAATATTACAAAATTTGTGGATAGTCATTTTTCTTCCAGAGTTAATAAGTACAATTTCTCTGAAGTTCTGACTGAAAATAGTGTGTTTAAAAAATAAAGTGCGATGTTTGTGTCGACACATGGCTGCAAGCCATGGTGACACAACGAAAGACGATCCGGGAGGTATAAATACAGCACGTCCGAAGGGGAGAAACACAAGTAACATTCTATATCTTTGCCGACAATTTTAAGGGATGCAGAGAGTCCAAAGTTACCACCATAAAATAACAAATCACCACAAAGAGACAACATTTCTCCCCTAAATGTAAGTGATCTGTATCATGTCAAAACATCCGGACACCGTACTGCGAATTAGCCATCGATCTAGCTGTCCCACTAGAATACTTTGGTCTCTCCAGGCGTCTTCAAATTATTTGTACTGTTACTGTTAAAACTAAAAATGTGTGACTTACAATGACACAAACAGGACAACAGTAGATGCAGGACTTGTACTAAACTTTTTATAATTGCTGACATAATTGTCATTTAATCTTTCACTTAAATCATTCCATTTCTGCAGCGTGGGCGCATGGTTAAATATTTGTGAACAGATATCTCACACATGATGTCCCCTTACACACAGTGGCTGTTTATGGGGGTGGCGAGTACAGTAAGGTGGATGATCTCACAATGCCATATGCCTGAAGTGTCTGGGAGATTATAGTCTGGCATTGTGAGCTGTAAATCTCCTCTAAAGCTTTTTGGTAACAAGGACTGATGGTCTACAGCTTTATCCCAACCCTGCCGATTAAAGGGGTCATAACCGAGGTCACAATTCACAAATGTTATTTGAAGAAAGAGAAGGAGAAGAAAATATAAAGAAAAGAGAAGAAAATATACGAATACAATCATGATAAAAGTATTACTGACATGCACAGAGGATAAAGTCATATTTGAATTAATGATCCATATTATCCATCCTCTCTATCAGCAAGCCAGAACAGGAAATTAAGTCACCACAGGCTAAATAGAAACAATGCATTACCATGAGTACTTTTTCTGCTGCCGTCAGAGGCCTTAACCCACTGCTAATCTGTTATATGTTTTACAAAGATCTAAGCTGAAAGAAAACAATTTTCTCAAATATCCAGTACACATATTAATGAACACATTTAGCCGGAGAGTGTTTCGGTTTTCATGGGGAAAGCGTGTCTACAAATCTGGGTGAGACCTTGTGGTCATTTCTGTTTGAAGCCTTCCCATGTTTGGAGGCAACAGCTTTGATGAAAAGCTCCAAGTAGCCGAGCTGCACGTGTGGGACAGGAAGCGGAGTGGAAGGTGTCGAAGGTCAGACAGATGCTCGCTCTGTGGACGGTGGGCAGGAAGTGAGTGTGTCCTTTTATGGCCCTCCTCAGGTTAACGGTAGCTGGATACCCAGTGATCTCAGATTCCTCTGCTTTTTGGACACTGGGTTGTGATTCGTAATAAGAGGTGATGGCCAGCAGCTGTTTGGTTCCAGCCTGCGGACTCCCCCTCACAGCTACTTCCCACGTTATGACTCACATTAAGTCTGATAAGAATCCACTCAGTCAAAATGTGTGAAGAAGTGTGTCCAAACCTTTGACTGGTACTGTATGAGCTGGTGTGTACTTTATGCAAAGAAACAAAATAACTAAACCCGACTGAGATCACTGCTACTCTGGTGGATTTACTCAGTTGTTGAACATCATGTTTATTTGTGTGTTGAGCAGTTTGAAATCAGAGCAAATGCAAGGGTTCCTTTCTAATAGCAAAACCATCTTACCTTTGTCCTGTGTGGAGCTGATCAGAGCCAAGTCATATATTTTATTAAAGGGTAGGGCTGATTGCCGTGGCACTAAGCCACAGCAATCAGTACATCCTGCCCTCGGTTAATTCACAAAGCTGGAGTTTGAATCCCAGTTATAAAACAGCATCATTATTTGGGGAATTTCTTTCTCAAATTCTGTCTTTTTGAAGTTGAGAAGGCTGCTGTTTACATTTTACACAGCCTCTTGACTGGTCAGGTTTCAAAAGCTACTGAGCACCATTTCAACTGGACCTTTTTATGTTCTGTAAGTTAAATCAGTAAGTAAACGTAAAAAAAATCAGCCTGGCACGCTTGAAGTAAAAAAATGAACTCATTCAGGGTGTTGTCGCCACCTACATTGAAGTCACCGCTTTTGGAATACTTGCAGGAGAAGTGAGTCTGGTTAAGAGTTCCTTGGAACTGTCAAAATATAAGGTAAGATGCTTTCTCAGTGGGCGACTTGAGAGTAGCTATACTCTTTTAACTGCCCCACAGTTCCCTGGTCTGAATCCCACTTTCTGTGTGGAGTTTGTATGTTTTCCCGATGTAGGTGGGTTCTCTACCTGCACTTTGGCTTCCTCCCACAGTCCACAAAAATGCACAACGTTAACAATCCATCTGTTCATCTGTGTCTTCCTCCTAATCATCTTAACGCTACATACTGTACAGGCTGGGCATTTATCCTGTAAAGCAACTATCTGCCCCATTCTGGGTTTTGTCCTGGCAATTGTGATCGAAGCTGTTCATGCCGAGTTTTTAAACTAGTGCATTTATTTGTTATGTCAAGATTGGAGAAGCCTACTGTCATTCTTTACAACTGATCAATCCCAAAGATTATCTTAAAAGTCTCTACCTGGGTCAAAATCCTGAAAAGCGCTCACAGGACAGTTCAGATTTCTCCAGTTATCACTTTTCTTCATTCACTGTCTTCTGCTCCGTTACACATTAAGCTCTTAATGACCAAACTCCAACACATCTAAGACATTTGAGTGAAATCTGTTGGTTTCTCCAGCTTGAGAAAGCCTTTTTAATTGGCTTTGATCGGGCTAAATTGTATTTTAATTGGTGCAAATGTTGTTTTGAAGTAACTTGAGATAACGTGTCCGTATTTGGCTCTGGAAATTTTTTTCTAACTAAATCTAATTGAATGGAAAATGGCTGAGCATCCCATTTTTGTAAATGAGGTGAGTCTTCTGTGGATCATTTATACTCACACAGAATCCTTCTCTTGTTTGAAGATACATCCAGTATTCCTCCAACTGGAGCCATGATTTCCATAAATCTGGGCATGATTGGACCAAAACCTGCATATGCTAAACATCCACTGTGTGCTAAGACAAAACTTGTAAATATAAGTGAACTTGTAAGTGAAATTATCTTATTTTTGTTTTAAGAGTCTGACCACTTTTTGGAGAGGAAACCTACTGAGCCAGACCTATTTGTTTACTTTTCACTTCTTCCCGTCTTAGTTATAGCGCTCCTTTTGATAATGACCCACGGGTCACTTGTTGCTGGGCTGTCTTTAGACACGTTTTCACAGCTTAAGACACGTGGCCTCACATAGTTTCAGTCCCATTGTGATTACCCTGATGTTCAGTCATTTACTGAGCAAGAATCAAAGGAAAAGTATTATTTTAAACAGTATTAACCTTTTGTGACGTTGACAGGTTGTTATGATCTGAGGACAAGAATAATGGCCATTGATATCTCAGTAGTCAGAAATTTTGAGTTGGAAATTCCAACTGGAAGTTGATGGAACTTCACCTAACCCTAACCTCGATTGTAATTGTTGGAATGTTGAACTGTTTTCTGGCTTATAGTACCACCCAACCTCTCTAACATCTATCTAAAACATAGCTACAGCTTTTGTATGTGCAAAGTACAGGGTAGATTGCTGTTCTTGGCTGACAGCGGTAATGATAGCTAATCTGGTCAGTACAACAACAAGCCAAACATACTGGCTTTCAGACTCGCAACTGGGGCAGCTCGGGTGTAACCAAATGTTCAGCTCAGATTCTGCCTTCCAGGACAAATGAAAGTCTTCATCTTCACGATCTGAGATTACGAGTCTTTTTAGATTAAGGGTGTCAGCCATGCATGCAAAAGTCTCTGGAGTAACCGAGGGGAACCTTAACCACCGTGGGCTTTGTCAGAGAAGTCTTGAGAGAAATATTCAACAACATGTTTGCAGTGAAACAAGTGTGGAAGGTTGGACTGCGTGTGAGAAAAAACACCACCAGCACCCTGGAATCCTACCACATTTGGAGGAATAATTTGATATAACTTGAGAAAAATGTTGTCCCCGTGTCCCCTCACGCTCAAAGAACGCTTTCTACCTGTGTGGGCGGTTTTGTGTGCAGAGTGTTTTCTTCTACAAGATCCATGTCTAGTAAAATTCCCTTGGCACTGTTTGTGTTAACGTGCTTATCTCTTCACCGGGGATGTTTGTTAAGTTGTTTTTTGCCGTGTTGATGGTGGTTTCCACTAATCTGTATTGATCTGAAGTCACTTCCTGCCATTGTTGTGTCACATCCCAACTGTCTCCTCTCTTCCTGACAATCTACTCCTCTCTTTCCTCAACAAGGAAACCGGGAGCTTGGAGAGGATACACAATCGAGGGGCGGGGGGGTCGCCACGAGTGTGTATGCAAGTATCTCAGCATGTGTGTGGAAGTGCGTGTGCTGCCCGGGCCCTGATAACAAGCTGATATTGATGGTTTGCAGAAAAAGCAGGAGCAGCCTGTGATAACAGCAACAGACCCACCTGTCAGTTAAATTGGTGCCTCGCTGCTCTGCTCCTTCATTTACATGCAGAGAACTGTTAGAATATCACGACTGGACTGTGTTTTTTCAGTCATTCTAGGTATTTAAACCAAACATAAGTCAGTGTCATGGGTCAACTGCAGTTCAACTACCCTGTTTGTTACTGCTGCACACACACACACACACACACACACACACTCAACTTTGGTCAAGCTGAGACTAAGATCATTTTTAAAGACTTAAGGTCTGTTTTTATTAATTATTTATTTCTTGCTTCTGTGTTCTTCTTCTTTGCCTTTTCCACTTCGTCCACATCCCCAGCTGCCCCCTCACTCATTCCTTACGCTTACCAGTTCCATTTAACCCATTTGCCTTATTCATTCATGCTCTCATACTTACTCACAATGAAAGAATAAGAAAATTAAGTAAAAGTATAGATTTCTCACCATATTATTCCCATAACACATTTCAACATTATAATATAATGACAGTTAACAGATGAAGGTAATATAATGATATCATTTAATGTATCAATGAGAGTAATATATAAATATTAAATTGTAAAATGTGGTACCACAATTTCTATAATCAAATAAGAAAAAACCTGGGTGTTCTGTAAGAAAGTGGTCTGTATTCTTTATCAGGAATGTGTGAATGGAGAACGTGGAGTTGCATTGCATTAATATTTTTATTGTGCGTGTGTGGGTTTGTGCAAGACACAGAATAAGGACTATGTGTATCAATAAAAACAAGTGAGTTTCCTCCCGATCTGCTATAATTCAGACTGATGGCAAAAGCATATGCGCTCTAAGACCTTTGGTTTAATGTTACAATAGCTTATTGTATTGCATTTAGTGTAGTCACACGTGTTACACAGTGTGTGAACATGCACGCTTGCGGGATGTATTTTGTGTGCGTGCGTGTCTGGACCTTGAAACTAAACTGTCGGCTTGTGTTTCAAAAACTCGGTGAAGTTCCGGCATCCATGAAAATCTGTAAAACAGTTCATGTTCCACGGAGGGATAGAAGAAATGGACACTTTTGAAATTGTGTTGTTCATTTGGAACAGTCCGGCCAGCTGTTCTCTGATCCAGCGCAGTTTCACCCTACAACTGGATAACATGGAAAGGAGAACAGCACTGATGAAGGTTTCCCGCCCACATACTTCCCTGCAAGAAGACACTAATTTAAATTCATATTTTACCCACTCTCACCTCTGACTTCTGCTCGTCATGTGCAGCCAGCAGGGACTTGAATATAATGAAACACACATTATGGAGACTTGAGAGTTTCCCAGACTCCTAAGTGATAAGTGATTATGTGGCCAACTGGCCATCTACTATGCTTACTCCCTTCACAATATAGGCTTTGCATCTCTTGCATATATTCTGTACGTCAGGTTAAATAAGAGCTACTGTCCTGTTGAAAACCACTCACAACCAAGTCCTTACATCACAGTGTGTCAGTATCAGTCGGTTAAGTTCACTATTCCACTTGTGCCCGAAAACAAAGGTTTGAGTCCTTTTGTGCTCATCGTACGATTGTAATGTCTGCTTGGTACAGTAACTTCAGGGTTCCAACCAGCAGCAAATAATGTAAACATCCTTTATCTGATCATTTCTTTTGTATTGAAATATTACAGACACTAAAGTAGAATTGATCATTGACAGAAAGCCTTTTCATTAAAAAAAATTTAAAAAAGGATTGAGCAGCCTTTGCTGACACTGATTATTTTCTTCCCTTACATGTAAAATGTATCAGGTGTTGTAACGTGAGAGTCTGATCTGAGTCAGCTCACATCACCTAGCAAATAAATGCCCTTATTGATTTTTATCCAGTGACAGACACGATACACTGATAACTTTGAGTATGAACAAAATAAATCTGTCGTGACTTGTGAGCAGCTATCTCTCTGCTTCATCGTCCTCTAACTTAAGTTTCCCCTTTTGCGGGCCCTGATTAAAACTCATCTTGGCTGCATTGCTTAAGAGACGAGGTGGCGCCCCGCCTCGCTGTAAAAACTCAAATTCACTGACAAGCTGCGCATCAGAGCTATTTATAACATTTCATAAAAACGTATTTCCCTCTCCTTTAGCTATGAAAATATTTGGTAAATATTATTGACTTGGCTCAGAAGAAAACATTGTTTTGAAAACAGGAAGGATTGTATCAACAGACTCTCCCGGTTAAGTGACCCGCGAACAGACCTGCAGGACGTTCGCAGGTCGTTGACAGTAGCTGCTGCTGCTCCTGTTTGAATAAGATGCCATGCAGCGGGGGGCAATGCAGTGCAGAGATGATATAAACTCCTTGTGACGTCTTACACACATGCTGAACAGGATAATGAAAGTTCACTGATACCGCACACTTTCACACACTGTAGAAACTCAGCTCAGGGGCTGAAAGTCAAGCACTTAAGAACATCTACATTCTTATTAATAGGTTTTCAGGTAGGAACAACATTCTCTCCCCACTAAATGAAATCTTTTCTGTTCCATGGTGTAAATGAAAGTGCACATCTACTAGAATCATTCTTGTGAATGAATGCTTATATCAAGTCTACAACCAGCCTGCCCTGACTAATTTGTAAAGGTTAATGAATGGTTTCTGCACATGCCTGTGCAAAAGTTATGTGTGACATAATGTTTTTCGTGGATCCTTGCCAGACTGCAAGGACCCCCCCCAACTTGTTTTCTTGCAACTCAAATACTGCAGCCAGCAGTGCATGTGCCTTGGAATAGCTCCAATTAAAAAAATGAGGTCCCAGAAACACACTTCCAATTAAATGGAAACTTGCTTTCAGTTGGGTTTTCATGGGGACCTTTGCCATCGGTCGAACCCGTTCACATTAATTACCTCAAATTGGCTTTTTTTTAAAAATAAAAATAATTTTACAGCAAAAAGCTGGAGAGTGAGCTCCAGCGAGATAAGGTGTTTGATAAAGATCACAGACTTCAGGGCAGGGGAGATAAGACAGATGGGAGGATTTGGAGCCAATTAAGTGTCTTCCAACATGTTCAGCTCAGAGCAGTTCTCTGTATTTTTCTCCCTTCCCCCAATTTCGAAGACATCACACCCTCAGAGACACACACCTTTTCCGTCTCACCTTGCACCTCAGTCATGGATCTTAACACAAGCTCACCAACTGAAACACCCTCTGACTCCCTCTCCAGCCCGTCTGTCTCCAGCAGGCAGATGCTGAAAACAGCTCCAGACACTGAATCAGACACAAACCAATAGTCCAGATGATGTCAGCTCGAGGATCCCAAAGAAACGTCTTGATTGATATTTCCAGAGTTTTTACACAAGTTATATTATAATGCTGTGAGAGAACAAATAAAAAGGATTTGGATTGGACTGCATCTTCTGAAAGTTTAGGTCCTTCAGAGTTTGAAGCTATATGTTGCACTTCTTCAATCTCAGCCAGTTTTTCTGAACCAAAACCAAAGGCTCTGGCGACAAAAGTTTAAAACTCCCCCCAAAGCTGTGTGATGCTGACCCTGAAAAAGAACAAAACTCACTCAGCCTGGAGGCTAGTGTGTCTAACAGGTTGGTGTCAACCACCTTATCGGTGCTGTGGAAAGAGTTTGGAAGGGAAGATAATAAAACGGGTAATGGTGCCCAAATGGTTGAGCTTACTGGGTCTGTGGGAGGTGTTAGGCTTGACGGGATCTGTTAATGAAAAAGGAATAACAGCCTATTGATTTGTTTGCAATATGACTGGTGCTGATTGCTAAATATTTGCCCAAGGATCCTTGTATGATTAGAGCTGTTTGGCATCTCTAACGTGTTTGCGTGAGACGTGTGATGTCATGAATTTTGAGATAAATTCAAGTCTGACACAGAGTTAGCTGATTCACAAGTAAAGCCCGGAGGGGCCAGCTGTCTCCCCGCCGGGCATGTGGTCTGACAACTTAACGTGCACATCAAACAACTGTCAGACCCCCTCCAACCCTCACACACACGCAAACAACAAAAGCACCCACTTCATACTCCTGGGGGTGCTGCAAGTATCACCAAAACCAAGCTCATAAACACCCAAACATGCAAAGTGGTGATAAGACATCCAAACCCTGCCGAGACTTTCCGTGCTTGTTCAGTTTGATAAAGCAGCGCACCTCCTGACCTCTCCCCCTGATATGCAGCTTCAAAGGGAGTCTTTGCTGATGTATGGCAGCGAAATGAAACAGGGAAATGAACTGGTGTGTCGGATTCAAGTCTAAAACGTGAGGTCCATCTCAGCATCTGCATTGTGTGTGGTTTACAACGCAAGGCCACACACGAGAGGACAACATCAACAACAATTGATACGAGACACAGGTGGGTAATTAGGAGGAAAAACAGGAGCAGAATGCTGTGGAAACAGGATCGCCCGGCATGCTGAGGGAGGTGATGGACGCCGCAAGACAGTTCCCGCTCAGTCCAACTGGAAGTTGTCACTCCGAGAGACCAATGTCCTTAAGAATAATGGACATTTTTTTATGATGTCTTTTTAAAAGAGCTCTACAGCTGACAGTCAGAGTGTGGGAAACATGAGTGGGTGGATCACTCGTCAAGGCCCGGTGTTTTATCCATATATTCACATCCCTGTCACTGAGCACAGCTAAAAACAGATCTTTGTCCCAGCAGAGCACAGATAGGAAGCCCGCTTTGAATCACTTTACTTAGCTTTTTTCCTGTTCGGCCCAACGTCCTGCAGCAGTAGCCAGTAGACAAAGAGCAAGACGGATTATTCAGCCGATCGTCCGAGTCCAGGGTTTGGGTGGAGTCACGAAAACACAATCACACCAGTTTAATTATCAGATACCGCAAACCCACATCACAATAACTGGCAACAACAACAGTTCTCGAGGGTAAATGACGTTGGTGAAAGCAGAGGAGACGGGAATAAATCCTCATCTTCATAAGAAGAGGAGGTCCATTAAGAGGCCAGAGGAGGAGGATGGAGAGTTTGGGGGAGGGTTGTGATGAGGAAGATCGCTGAGTGATACAGTAGTTGTGTCTAAAGGTCGGTGCCCTGGCGCCACTGCAGGCACTCTGTTGAGAGCTGGCTGAAGTTTGAAAAGTGCCACCTGGGCCAGAGAACACAACAGGGAAACAAAGAGAATTTTTGTTTTTGTAGGAAGCTTTGAATTTGGATCATTCCAATAAATGGAAAGTTAGCTGATATGAATTTGGTTATAATAATGAGTTAATTAAGCTTTAAAAATCCCCAATAAAAGTTGCAATGAAAGACAATCCTGGAAAAAATTAACAAATAAAACAGGCAGGAAACCACCTTTAAAAGACCAGCGATAATTCTTTTTTATCAACAAACAGAAAAGATACAGACTGGTCTATGAAGTTTTTTTTATTTCTATTTAAAACTTGTGAATGTTGCTTTATAAATTCGCATTATGCTTTGGTTTAAGAGTCTGTCTGGGGCATTCAAGGTGAATAAAAAGCACAAAATAAAGCTTTTTCATAATTAATGTGTTGGTACAGACACATGGGTGACAATAGCAGACTCTTCAAAAAGTAGCATAAGATGTAGGAACTTCAAGTGCCCACTGGTGATAACGAATAAAAAATAAATGAAAAGGTCTAAGTAAAGTGCGGAGCTTCTGTGTGCCTAATGTGCTCCCCTGAAACTCCCCCTGAAGGTGTGAACATAATGCCTTCAGGATATTTACACATATTTAGTTATTTGATGATGAATTCAATTCTGTTGAAACTCCTTAAAAGTCTGTGTCTTGTGAGTGAGTCATCATGGAAGAGACAACAGTCATCCTAAATGTTTCATCATAGGAAAAAGGTGCTCACACAGAACAACTTTGTGTTGATTTGCAGAGAGATTTTACATTTGGAATGGAGGAACAAAACCATGCTTCCAAAACGCAGCACAGCATGACAGAATCCTTCCCTGTGGGGGTCCAGGGTTCATGTTTTCCCTTTGAACTGTCAACATCTACCTTAAAGTTGATTAATCTAAACTGGGGTATTGTTACAACAAAAAAGAAAAAGAAAGAAGATACAATTTAATCAGTTTCATTACTTATTTTTGCCATTTTTATTTTCATTTTGTGGCTCTACATTTCAACATGTACAGGCAAAAAAACAGAAAGTACTTAAGGATATTTGAATATTCTCTTTTACTGAATGAGGGTGCTCTGGTGCCTGTACGACTGTCAATTGGTATTGGAAATACTTCATGAAACTTGTCCAGGCGTAAGACCCAAGTCTCTCACCAACCATGCACAGTGAGCTTTCCTTCTATTAATAGTTTTCATTGTCAACTGTATCGGCATTCCATTTAATTGCATCTTAAAACATTAAGCTGTTTTCCTTCAAGACATATTCATAATAGAAACGCTTTAAACAGTTTAAAACCAGTTTGCTGTGTACTTATTATCGTGTAGCAATCAAATAAATGGAGACAAGTGCCTGTGTGTGCAGTGGAGAGAGGAGGAGGGCAGTGAGAGGGGAGGAGGGGTCTTCATGGGAGGCTGCATGTGGGTATATAAGGGTGCGGAGATTTCCCACATAGCAACAGACTATACAGTGTTGTGCTCTGCTGTGGATCTATCTGCCTCAAAGAACTTACAACTGACATTTTCACCGTTTTCTTCAGATTGAGGATAAGAGGAACAGAACAGGAGTGGAGATGGAGCCAACTGGGAGTCCGTATGAGTATTACGACTATGAAGAGTCAGAGAACTCCAGCATGTGTGACTATTCAGAGTGGACTCCGTCATACTCTGTCATCCCGGTGCTTTACATGCTTATTTTCATCCTGGGCCTCTCTGGAAATGGCGTGGTCATCTTCACCGTGTGGCGAGCCCAGGGCAAGCGACGAGCTGCTGACGTCTACATCGGCAATCTGGCCCTGGCTGACCTCACGTTTGTGGTCACTCTACCCCTGTGGGCTGTTTACACGGCCATGGGCTACCACTGGCCCTTTGGAGAGGCCCTGTGTAAGATCAGCAGCTACGTGGTGCTCCTCAACATGTATGCCAGCGTCTTCTGCCTCACCTGCATGAGCTTTGACCGCTATCTTGCCATCGTCCACTCCTTGTCCAGCACCCAACTGCGCACCCGTGGCCACATGCAAGGCTCCCTGACAGCCATCTGGCTGCTCTCTGGTCTGCTGGCCGCCCCGACTCTTGTCTTTCGAACCATCAGATATGACTTAGAAACCAATCGTACCTCATGTGCCATGGACTTCAGCCTGGTAGTGACGAGCAAGGGGCAGGAGAACCTGTGGATCGCCGGCCTCAGCATCTCCTCTTCGGCTCTGGGCTTCCTCCTTCCATTCTTGGCAATGATGGTGTGCTACTGCTTCATCGGCTGCACGGTCACTCGCCACTTCAACACCCTGCGAAAAGAAGACCAGCGCAAGAGGAGGCTGCTGAAGATCATCACCACGCTGGTGGTGGTGTTTGCCGCCTGCTGGATTCCCTTCCACGTTCTGAAGAGCGTCGACGCCCTGTCTTACCTGGACTTGTTCCCCACCACCTGTGACTTCCTGCGTTTCCTGCTGCTGGCTCACCCCTACGCCACTTGCCTGGCCTATGTCAACAGCTGCCTCAACCCCTTCCTTTATGCTTTCTTTGACCTGCGCTTCAGATCTCAGTGTCTGTCCCTGCTCAACCTGAAAAAGTTCTTGCATGCCAGCCCACCCAGCTCCCTGTCCTCGCAGAAGACAGAGGCTCAGTCTCTGGCAACAAAGGTGTGACTACCGCTGGGGCCCCAGAGATGTTCTGGGGAGGAGGTGAACAATGTAGAACAATGCAGGTAAACAAAAGTTTGCAGCATTGGGTGCTTCCTTGCAGATCTACAGCCAGTTTCAGGGTGTTACCTTTGTTCCCCAACCCCTTCCTGACTGTTGGCTCAAGAGGACTGATGGTTTTGGGGTCTGACCGCACCGAAACTCCTGCCTGAGCTTGAATGTCAGGGAAGAGAAACCGAACAACAAGGGAACAAGCATAACTTTTGGAAGGAAAAAGTGGACTACATGCTTATGAATTTCTCTTGGTTCAAATGTGGACTTTATGCACAACACTGAGCCTCGGACTCTCACATTGACTTGTATTACGTTAGCATTTGGTGCTGCTGTTCTTATTTTCCTTTTTAAGCACTCAAGATGTCATATCTATCAGACAACCCTGCTCTGCTGTGATGGGTGTGCCAATCAACAAGAGGTGTTGAAGTCAGATAAGAGTGTTGTAAGCTGTAAGTGTGTGTCTGAGGGAGTTGGGGGGGGGGGGGGGTCGCAGACAGACCAGACAGACAGATGGCAGCTGACAAATGTTTTCAGGTTGGTGAAAGGTCCAATTAAAATGTGACTGTTTTAACAGTCTGACTGAGTAGGAGTGGTCTTTGGGTGGCGAGTGTTGTTATGTAACTAAAGTTTGTTCATGACAACAACATGCAAACATTTTGTGAATACACATTTATTTTGGAATCGTATCTATGATTTGTATTAAAAAAAGGTGCTTTGAAGAAAGAAAAACTCTCTCTGGTGTCCCTCTGTTCCTCGGCTTGTTAAGTCTTGCTGGAATGTATTTTCTCCTGTCCAGTGACTATGCTCCTTCCTGTTAGTGCATTGCTGAGAGGAGGCCGTCTCCCTCCTATTGTGTTTGCAGGGCTGAAATCAAAGCATATGTCTGCAGGAAATGCACACTCGACTTCTGTTTCCCTTTTCTCTTACAATTCACTCGCAAAAACAATCAGAGCACAAAAGTTTCTAAACTGGATCGGCCACAAGATTTTTGGCTTTCGACCAAAGAAATGCAAAAATCTTCAAAGTGCTTCTTAGCACAACTAATGTCCCAAAGAGCATCTAAAGAAGCCGTGGAGACCTAGGTTATAGCAGATCAATTAACTCAAATCACTTCCATAATGATTATCAGTATTTTTTTTCCAACAGTAGGTTCATTCCATCAGTTGTTGTTGAGCAATAAAGATGAGCTCAATGACTAACTAATTGTGACTCTAATAAGCCTTTTAGAGGATGTAATTAGTAGCAGCGGGGAGGCAGAGGGATTGGACTAATCCTCACTTATAGATTTGTTGAACTAGCCATCCCTATAGCTGAGTGGAGCAAGGCTCAGTCTAAACAATTCAAACAACGCTTTCGAGGATCTATTGTGTAGATGTGACGACAATTATTTTTCTCTAGAAATAAAACCTACTGTGAGGAATTTGATGTCCAGAAAGACAGAACTCCCAACAGCTGCAGCCACAATCATCCCGCCTGCTTAATTACCGTCTCAGCTGTTTAATTTAAACTCAACAGGGATCCAAACACAGACCTGGAATCAGTGTTGTATAAAGTACTGAAATCTCAGAGTCAAGTAAAAGTATAGCTACCTCTCCAAAATTTGACTTTGGTAAAATTCCAAGTTACTGACTGAAATGTTATGTGAGTTAAAATCTTAAAGTATTTGAAACGTCTTGTACTTAAGTATTAAAATTACTGTAAAAATAGATGTACTCAATGTAATGTAATGAAAAGTATAAGTAAAAAGTAAAACAAGGCAAATGCAGTTTGGATGACATTTTTTATATTTTGGTAAACTTTGAAGGTAAAATTCACTTAAAATAATATACACAACCACGTGCAGGAGAGATTTAGACCAGGGGGTGTATACTAAAAACATGGTTATGTGATAAACCAGGCTTAGTTAAACTACAGGAAGTGGTAAACCTGCTAATAGATACACCTGCAGGTATCATTTCACTTGACTCTGAGATTTCAATACTTTATACAACACAGTTGGAAACACTAAAAATTTAAAATTTGAAACACTAAGGTAGGCAATAAAGGTAAAATCTCTGTACTCTTTAAATGAGTAACCTTTCAAACATCCCTGCTGCAGTTTTTTTCAATAAAATGACACATTATCCTCCACCTGTTGGCATCAAAGACAGAGCTGGTAGGGAAAGTTAATCGTTACAGATCATTTTCACTGCTTTTCAAGTTTTATGAAGCTTATATGATCGCGTTACACAGATTTCACGGCATGACCAGCTCAAACTGTAGCACGACTAGAGTGATTTATCCCCTTTGATCGTATGTGGCTGGATGTTTGTCTGAGCCAACTGTTCAGAAATGATCACACAAATGATCTCATTCCCCTGTAATTACTGAGCGTGAAAATTAGGCATGTCTGCACCAGAGGCAGACTGGCCGCAGGGAATCCCCAGGGTACACATTCATTACAACCCCCCCTCCCCCTTTCTCTCTCTCTAACGCTATGGGCTAACAAACAACTAGAAAAACTTTCAAATTATCATATTAAATATGTCTCATCCAAACATTAAAAATCAAAGTTGTCCTACTTTCCATTACTTACCTGCGGTTTTCTCCAGAAAAATACTGCAGAAAGAAAATCAAATAAAAAAGAGAGAAAAAAAGCTCTAAATACATCATGATAACACGTACACACTACTAGTTTCTGCTGTTAATACACAGTAGACAAAGCATTGGACAGTCAAACCTTTTCAGAACTATGTTCATTCTAAAAACAGGTTGACAATTAAATTCCATTTTTATATTTTATCCACATGTCCTCAATAGAAATTAATTATATGTACATAATGTTCTAATCCCCAAAATTGCTAGGGGGAGTTCTTTTTTAAATTACATATCTATTACCAATCTGAATACAATGCTCATCATTACACAAAATTTGATGTAATCTGAATATTTGGATTATTTTGAGATGCTATAAATGAATGATTTGATTAAACAAAATTTGAACCAACATAGAGCTAACTTAGCATTTGAACTTTGCAAAGGCTACTGGCTAACGGGAATCAGTTTTGAAGCGGAGCTGTACATGTGTGCCTAAAGACAAATACAACACAATGAATATTTTAAGGGTGGATCATTTTCTTTGTTCTCTTTAAATAAACCTTTGTGTAGGGACAGAAACCATTCAGTCAGCAGAGTCAGCAGAGGAGTTTCAATAAGCACAACCTGTTGAATCATTATCATGTCAATGGATGACAAACAGTACCTGTTATTGTGTTGTTTTAAATCAGGCTTGCAGCCAGGCCCATTTATGTCAGAAACACATGTCCTGCTGGCATAAATCAGAGCCCAATAAACCGGGTCAAGCAGAAAATAGACGAAGGAAGTGTGTGCACATTTCTCCGCACTCCTAACAATAGAGGCTGAGCAGCACAGGCTGCGGACCGGACTTTAAGACAGCTCTGGCCATGAAGTGATAGGATGAGATGTTGACCCCTGGTGAGTCTTGGAACACCCAAAGCTTCCTGCCACATGGCAACTCCAGAACTCCTCGTTGTATCGTCCCTGGAGGATGATAGGCCCCCATGGAATGGAAAGGAGCCAGCAAGCCAAGCAGGAAGGGTAGAAGGAGGGTGGCCAAGGTAGAGGCTCCTGATCAGGATATCCTGTCTTTCAGACACATCTTTCTGCTTTTAGACCCTTGTGCATAAGGTGCATACCCCACTCCGAGTACAAGATGCATCATTTACATGCTCTGCTGTGAGGACATCAGGAAACATCCCAATCACAGCAAAAAACTTCTTGTCACGGAATGTTTTAATACTATAATTTCAATGACAAAAACATTAAAAACATTTTAGGGACAGTCATGTGAGTTACCGGATCTCCTTGCATCTTTCTGTCCTCTCAAACTGGCACACCTTTCAAAGACATTCACACAAGACAGCCATCACTAGTGGAGACACGTCGTTTCCGAGAGAGCGGAAGTGTCCAAGCTTATGGCGACTCCGGATCTCAGCATAGAGAAGATCACCCTCTTCAGTTTGCACAAAGTGCCCCTTCTTTCTCTTCTCTATCCTCTCCATTATGTGTCCTCCCCTCTCACAGGTCTCAATGGAGGCCCTGTCATCTGCAACAGGCCCGAGCCAGTTCAGAGGCTCAGCTGCACTGACTTCAGCATCACAGGTAACGGGCATCCATTAGGAAAATATCCACAGAGGCTCTAAAATATGAATTTATTTATTTGACAACCAAGGTAGAGATGCAAAAATGCACATTTGTATATTAAACCATGATACATGTCATCTAGCTGTCCTATGCTAGATGTTTCGGCCACATTTTGACCTACTCTGCAAGAGCAATCCGCAGTCACACACTGTTTTATGGCCTGTGTGGGTATAACTGTACTGCTGTTTTAGCGGCATAAATCTATTTACACAAACAGACTGGTGTTTCCACAGTCCCATTGTGGAGACTCAACTTCCTCTAGGGGACATAAAGCATGTCCTTTTAACGTAAATCAGAGAACAAGGTTAGAGCCCAAGCCACACATGTTTTAAGACATCTGAAAATACACCGTTTTGAACATTTACCTTTGCATTATTTTTTTCACACAAAAAACTTTACTTAAGTCTAATTCTCTGTTAAATTATCCCTGTTTCATAATTACAACCAGAAGGTTTTCCCCATCCTCTAGAAAACAACTTCAATTTCACCTGCCCCAGCGATGTTTATTTCTTTATTCCATTAAGTGCTAAGAAATAAAAAAACTTCTTCTATCTTCTGATGGTCTTCAGTTGTTCAAGAATTTTTATCGTCACAATAATCAAATGTTGAAGGCGCTCTTTGCTGGTGATTACTGGAACAAATCTAAAGGGTCAGAAGGGTTAATAAATCTTCAAATTTGGCCTTACAGTTCCTGATCTATTCAAAGAATTTTCACCAAGCAATGGCCCTGATTAGTTAATATCTTGAAAGGATTCTTAAACACGTTTAAACATTAGTGTTTAACTGTCAAACCACCCATGTACTTTAAAAATTTGTTACAGTTGTAACAGCTGTCTCTCTTTCCAATTTCCGTCACAACACTCTCTGATTTGAGGGCATATATCAAACTGAAAAACAAAGCACATGGTCATGTAAATGATTCAATTGAATTTTTATTTTTTTTAAACAGCCATAGTGGGCTGTTTTGAGCCAGTTTTACAGGAGCCTATATGCACAGCTGACCTTTGTACATTAAAGCTTCAGGACAGGAGGTGTGTTGAAAGAAGCCTGAGGCACGAAAACCCCTCAGAGGGTGAAGTTGACAACTGAGGAATTAGCTGTGTAGAAAGGCACTTTCCGGCAGGGCTCAACTCCAGAATCATTACTCCGTAAATGGTTTTGATAAAAGATTAAACCTGCATCTCCAAAAGCAATTCAAAATACATTTGTAACACTTGAATTAAAGATTGTTGTTACAAACAGCCAATAAGTAATTTCAATTTAAATTTTTAAAAAACATAGTTGTGAAAGATAGTCTATACTGACACCTAGTGGCAGCACTCGTCTGTGGTAACTATTCTTTGGTCGGAACTTGAGAGTACATGCTAGGGGAAAATCGGAATTATTAAGAGGACGGACCACCTACCCGAGCCTTAATCCAAGCTAAACAGTTACCATTAGCTTTGTTTACACATTATGGTATCCCACAGACAGGCGCGGGTGTGGAGGTACGTAGAAGAAGGCAGTCTTCTGAAGCTGAAGTCGTACCTGCGGAAGCATCCAGACCTGGACGTGAATTTTACTCAGGGTAAGAGGCAGAGGAGCCCCTTACAGTTGGCCTGCTCCCTGGAAGACGACGCTGTCCTGCGGCTACTGCTGAAACACGGAGCCGATGTTCTCCAGAGGGACCGTAAAGGAGACACGGCGCTGCACGTCGCTGCTAACAGGGCCCTGAAACACGGGAAAACCGGTGAGAAGCTGCTCTGGCTGGATTTCAACTCATAACCGACGCTGATGTATTTATATTTTTCTGTTCCGTTTTGTTTGACCTTATGGTTTTCTCCCAGTTTACGACGACCTGGTTGTTCCCCTTAAAAAGAGCTGTCCCGAAGCCCTGAATGTTCCAAACAGAGCAGGAGTCACACCACAGGATCTGCTGAACTGGATGAAACAGACAGAGGTAAGAATAAGTCACATGTCTGAATTTAGGAGCACTTCAACAAACTGTGTTAAAAAACAAAACAAAACCCTTTCAAAAGATACACATCACTGCCCACATAGTTTTTGGGAAACACCGGTTCTAGACCATACCTATTTTCCAAACTGACGTTCATGGTTCTGTAAAGTGTTGAGGACATGTTGTTTTAAATGGCACCTTGAGGCCATATTGAAGCAGCTGTCATGGATGGAAACAAACAGCTGACTGTGTCATTTACAGGAAAGAGTTTAACATGATTCTGTTCAACTGAGCAATTACTCTGTCTTGAATTCTGTGATGATATTTCTTTTTCTCTAAAAACAGAAACGGCTCCTGATACAAACCGTTTAACAGATATGGCAGTTTTTGTAAATGTTTTCACATACCTGTCAGGGACCCTGGGATAGAACTCTGCCTGATGTTGGGAGGTCCTCCTGGTCTTTGAATGAATATTTACTTATATTTTCCCTTTCTTTTTGTTCAGGCGCCGGAGGTGAGCCACCAGCCTGCCGCTGACCCTGAGAAGGCGTGGATTGAGAAGCTGTTTGGTGAATGCGAGGATGAATTTTGCGACACATTCGGAGTGTATGACGGTAAATATCAAATATAGCCCCGAAAGCTGAATTTGGTTCAGACTTTTTCCGCACTCGATTCCAACACTGCTGCGTTTGTTTCACAGCCGATGATTTTCTTCCCGTCGACGAAGACGACCAGGATTTTGGGGACTGGGCCGATCGGATCAGGAGGGAGTATTTTAGTAAAAAACATGCGGAAGCTCAAAGACTGGCAGCAGCGGCGTCCGCTGGACAGAAAAAGCAGAAGGGCAGGCAACAGAAGGAACGGGAAGCAGAAACTTATAAGGAGCTGCATGAAAGGCTGCAAAGGGAACACCAGGAGTATCTGTCTCGGGCGGCGCGCAAAGAGGAGGAGACTCGGCTGGGGAAGAAGCGTCGCTACGATGAGAGGTGTGCTGCCACCTTCAGCGGCGCCTCCTCGTCCGGCAGCACAAAGCTGAGCTACAGCGACATCCCCTGGCCATCTCCCAAAGGCTCGGTCCAGGAAATGGTGGAGGTGATGCTGCACGGCGTGGACCGAAAGGACACCGGGTTGCTCCGTAAAGCAATCCGGAAGCAGCAAGCGCTGTGGCACCCGGACAAATTTGCTCAGCGGTGTGAAGCTCGACTAGAAGAGGGGGACAAACGGCGGATCCTGGATACGGTCACGGCCCTCTCGCAAGAGCTCAACGGACTGGCTCAGAGTCTGAGGACTTGAAGTCTAGACAAATAATTTTTGTCCATCAGTTGCCTGGTTATTGTAAACATTGAAAGCACTCACAGGTGACAGTCATACATTTTCTGTAGGCTTTAAATGGAATCAAAGAGACTAAACTGAGCATTTGTGGGTCATTAAAGAAATCTAAATTCATCTTATCATGACGCTGAATATTGCATCAACAGATAAGATTTTATTCTGATGGCTTCGTCAATAAATTTATGCAATACTGCTGATCTGGTGTGGAAAGCTGCCAAAGCAACTCGGAAATAAAAACACGTGAATGTTAATCATTTAGAATATTTGTTTTAGCTTTAAATGAGCGTGGTGTGTTATTAAATCTGCAGTAACATATTTCAGTTTCACCAGCTGTAATGTTTTTGTTGAGTCATGTCTCATCCAAAACGTGGTTTTCATTCATTTCAACATCCAATGGTAATTCATCTTAAACTGAATTTTATTCTAGGAACATCAAAATTACTATTTTATCCCTAAACACCCCATACAGAATATTGCAGACACAAAGAAAGGCAGATGGTCGGGCCGCTTTCAGCGATGCAACCTCATAAAGAGATGCGCTGGTTGCCAGATTTGACAACTAACCCCCCTGAAAAGATACAGAAAGAAATGGTTGCCATTCCTGCATATTTTAAAACGAAACAAAGGAATGAACAGATAGGTTTTACATTAAATGCACACGTATTTCTTCATGTAATCTCACTCCAAAAACAAAATGAAACCGACATAATCCAGACATTCACTCAATTATTTGACAAAACAGGTAGGCATTATTGAAAAAGAGTTAATTATTATTTTACATCGTTGTGAACTCTTTAGTTATGGACTGTTGCTTTGCTCACTTTATTTTGCTTGTAGTGTTTGGTTAGGAAGCCTTGCCTCTCTTTCCTTACCTGCGTTACTAATGAAGCGGATCTAACGTAAACATGGGATGCATTTATGTAAGACGTGGGCAGGAATAACCTATTTTGCTGTCATCCAAACGCTTACTGTCTAACACGAAACCTTTTTCTGGCCACAGGCTAAAACGTCAAAACGCCACATCGAGAGAGTCCGTTTATTTCCGAGGTGGTGACGAGACCTGGCAACCCGGGGACGCAATCTGTGTCAATTGCCCGGCGACGTGGAGCGAATGAAGGCCGTAGCCTATTTCTGACTGGGGCTTATTTTTAACGAGCGAGTCCGCGTTTAGCCTCAGTTGTCAACAAGGCGGGTTGATCATTTATTATCTGGCTTGGCGGTTGCCATCCGTCCATCGGGCTTTTGCGTGGCTTTTTTCCCGTGAATTTTTCCGCTGTTATGACAGGTGTTCAAGATAAGAGGAGCGAGCCTAGAGCGTGACGCCTTTCTCCGCTCTGTCGACGCAAAAGGTGTTCTAGTCAGGTTTCTGTCTTTGTCTTCAAATGCTTTATTCGGTGGACACCGGGCGACTCTGAGGGGTGGGGGGGAAACCAAGCCGGGGCGCGACACCCAGACCCGGGATGAGGAGCGTCCCCCCCTCGTGAAAAGCGTGATTATTATTAGACAGTAATTAATCCGCCGCGGGACGTTAATTGGCTAAGCGGCTCGTTTCGGGGAAATCTGCGATGCGCCGTTTGACCGTGGAGTGAAACACTAGTGAGCCGGTCCCGTTGTTTCGGGCTCGGTCGGGCGACGGATAGATCATCGGCGGAGAAGTGTCCGCCTGGCAGATAAAGATGGTGTTCCGGAGTGAGGAGATGTGCTTGGCGCAATTGTTCCTGCAGTCCGGCTCTGAATATGACTGCATTAGTGAGCTGGGAGAGCTGGGGCTGGTCGAGTTCAGAGATGTAAGTAGATGGCCTCATAGTGCATCTCTATACCAATAAAGTCCATCCCCAATGGACACGTGAAGGGGGGGGGGGGAGGTTCTGTCCAAATGCACTATCTATCTATCTATCTATCTATCTATCTATCTATCTATCTATCTATCTATCTATCTATCTATCTATCTATCTATCTATCTATCTATCTGTCTGTCTGTCTGTCTGTCTGTCTGTCTGTCTGTCTGTCTGTCTGTCTGTCTGTCTGTCTGTCTGTCTGTCTGTCTGTCTGTCTGTCTGTCT